>AZIM01000565.1:5946-22700 GCA_000516915.1 Ophiophagus hannah | reverse complement strand
CTGGAAATAAGGAGAAACTTTCTGACACTGAGAACAATCAACCAATGGAATAGCTTGCCCTCGGAAGTTGTGGGAACGTCATCACTTGAGACTTTCAAGAAGNTCAGAAATGGTGTAGGGTCTCCCCCTTGGGTGGGGAGTTGGATTAGATGACCTACAAGGTCCCTTCCAACTCTGATTATCTGTTACCTATTATCTCAATAGACTTGTTTCTAGCATAGAACAGGTTTTGCTACTTAAAATTTGTAACCCAACTAAGCTGCAATTTTCTCTAACTAGTATCAAAATGATGCTCTACTCACATCTGTAGACAATCTTGCTAGGAAGCATTTTCAAATCTTAAATTGAAATCTAGCAGTGTTACCTACAACTGTACATAAATTATTAAAAAATGAATCACCTGCTACAGATCAAAGCAGACTGAACAAATTACAGTGAGAGAACACTAATCCTGTCAGTAAGATGGAACATCTGATGTATTTGTTAGAAGCACAGAAGAATTAAACCAAAAGCATCAAATATTCCATCATAAAATATGTCTCTGTTACTATCCTCTGCTTAAGCTGCTGACCTGCTCCCTAGCTGTTGACAGGTTCTGTATCAGAGCCTCTGATTTGTGATATTGATTCCTTTCAGCATTCTCACATCGTTGCTGCCATTCCAGCTCTCCTTGCACTTTAGCTCTTTCCAAACTCTCTTCTTTCTCTATTGCAAGCGAGAGCTGTTGCTTATATCTATTACAAGGGAAAGAAAGGACATCATTTAAATATTAATTTAGAAGAAAATTAGTGTTTACAATGCTTTAAGAATGATGCATTTAAAAAACCCTTTAAAACAGTTGTTCACTAACACATATTATTCCCATCCAGTAGCAACTGAACTTGCAAAGTGAAAATTAATGACTTAAATCTTTTTGCAAGCTGGCAAAAATTCTTGCATCACCCATTAAGTTTATTAAAAAAACAACAATATTATCCTTTTATTTATAGTGAGAAACATATACCAAATAACCTAAACTTTCAAAACTGAAATGAAAAGACATAATAAAAAATATACGTCCAGATAAAATATGGAAGAAAAATGGAAAGTTGCAAAAATATGACACTGTTATGAAACACACGCACAAAAATTGAATCATTTATGTAAAGTTAAAAGACAGTGTATACTATATAAAATGTGAAAGTTTAATAAGAGGTTTGAAACTTTTTTTCTGAGCAAAATAGCAATTTATTTGTGTGTTGCACAATCTCTCCTCCATGTAAGTTTATATGGTTTCTTCTACTCATCAATCAATATATCATCACAGCAGTTCTGAGATACCAATTAGGCTGAAGTTATCCTGTATGTTTCAGTAGGATTAAAAACATGAGTTCACTCAACTCTAGACTAACTCTCTATCCTAGGGGTGTCAAACTCGTGCCCCACGGGTCAGATGCATCACATGCTGGCCACGCCTTCCTTGTTTTAGCAGGAAAGGGGGGAAAAGTAGAGATACATCACTTGACGACAACGTGACGATGCGAGTGGCAAGCCTCGGACTGAAGATTAAAGACTGGTTTGCCACTACGTTGTTGTACTCATTGCTATTAGGTGTGTGTCCTGTGGTTCTTCCCATAGTCTGGCCTTGGACTGTTGAAAGAGAGTTTGACACTCCTGCTCTATCCCATATACTAGAACTACTCACGTTGGCCTTCTAGATGTCCTTATTCACCCTTGATGAATTTCCAATTTTAATATAATAGCACTTAGCTGGCCAACTCTTGATTAATTGTGTTCATGGCATATCTGAAGTTTTTTGAAGCTGACTAGCTAATGGTAATCAGCACACTTAGCATAACTTTCTTTGACCTTACTTTTCTTTTAAGAGAGAAAAACATCAGAATATTGAAGCAGAGCATGCAGTCTAAGCATTCTCATTTCTTGAGTTCTCTCATATATAGCATAAACTAGACAACCAGTGTCCCACTGGGTGACGGTTTCAGAGATATTTCCTGACCTAAACAAAATGGCCAAGGGTGAGTAAAAAAGCAGGGGACTTCCAACTTCTTGCTGGCTTCCCCACTGAGTTTGTGGGAATCTGGCAGGGAGCATTAGAAACCTTCCTTCCCTTCCCCCCACCCCCACCCCCTACCTGCTCTTTTGATTTGAAAAATGCCACATTTTTGCAGAGGGCTACAGTTGGGAAAGAAATAGGAAGTCTCTGGCAAACTATTCTGATTGCCATCTTTAGTTCTTAAGGGGAAAAATGGGTACTGCTGAAATTCATCCATTTTGTCACAAAGATTCTGTGGATCAATTTCAAGATACTGGGTGATAGCAAATGTGATGCTAGGGGGCAAAAGCATCCATGCAGGTTAAGAAAAAGTAAGGTAATAAGCCTGTCCCTTTTCAAAATGTCATCACATGCACAGGAAAAAGGATTTAATTCTATTGTTGTACTTTCCATCCTGACTTTTTGACCCTGCCAGCACACATCTCTCCTGAGACAACATGCAGGTCAAAGGCTGCCCACTAGAGGTATAACCCAAGATTAATTATGAATAAAAAAAAATTGAAAAATCAAGGGTTTAATAAGAAAAATAATTCACCTTTCAATATCTTGATTTAAGGCAACCACTTCTGCTTTCATTTTTACTACTACTTCTTGCTGTGCTTGAATCTGCAAATTCTTTGAAACAGTCTCCTTGGAGATCTGAGCTACTTGAGAATCCCAGTTTGTTTTCAGTTCTTCTAGTTCACGTTCAAGCCTTAAAAAGCAACAGATCAAATTTGATCTCCTTAATTGTTTTATTTTAAAGAAAACAAGTAAGCAATTGTCTAATTTATCTAAGTGGTCAGAAAGACAGTCAAGGCATCATGAAGCTTGGCAATCTTAAAGAAAGATATTTATATAATATTAAAATTAAGTGATGCAATATTATGCATATACAATAGATTTGGATTCAATGAAATTTCAGAGATGTATAATAGAATGCTATTACAAATACAAACAAGAAGGAACAGTTACTACTTAGGTATGTTCCCTATGCAAACATTGTTATTTACTCTATATTACTAAATTCATAACACAATCTATTAGGAGATTTTAATTTTAGTTTTAATTTTTTCTAAGTGAATCTACAATTTTAGATAACATTCGTTAAGTTAAATGTCTTTTATCAAGATTTGCAGAAGCTAAATAGAGAATAATAAACATTAAATATTTTGTATAAACTCAGTCAAAACCTGATTTAGATTTTAAGTACTGACTTAGATTCTAAGTCAACTTATTTAGCGACTGTCTGAAGTTATAACATTGAAAATAGTGGCATAACCATTTTTCAGAGAGACGATCATTGTAGCATCTCCATAGTCATATGATCAAAATTTGGATGCTTGGCAGCTAGTTCCTAGTTCATATTTATAACAGTTGCAGTGTCCCAGGTCATGTGATCACCTTTTGTGACCTTCTGACAAGTGGTCAATGGGGAAGCCAGATTCACTTTACAACTGTTACTAATTTAAAATATAGCCAGACTCAAGAGCTCCTGCCTGTTCTAAATATTCTTCTCTCTAGGCAGGGCTGAATGTGGGAAGCAGGATGGCTCTATCCCTGGAAAGGACATTAAAGATGAATTCTGTCTAGTCAGATTAAAGAAGATGCAATATCCTAGAGAGTGCACTCTGGAGCCCTCAGGAAAACTGATAACATTACTGTTCAATACAAATCATACAAAAATGACTTGATGGCAAGATGGCACCAAAATATTGATTCTGCAAGTGTTTGTTAAAATGGATTCTAATAATCAAAATATCAGTGAGATTGTACATAATGATAATCCATACTAATATTTTAAAGAGTTCAGTATTTTAAATGGTATCTTTTCAGCAATGTTTTTAACTAAATACTTTATGTGTTATTAAACGAAGAAAGTCAAATGTTTTGATGCATATTCCCAATTTAGTCTAGAACCGGAGAAAAATGCTATAACAGAAATTCAGTAATTAAAAAGTGCCAATTAAAGCATTTTGGGACTAAATATTTAATGGGTTTTGAATTCATGAATTAACAAATAAACTAATAAATATTCTGTTCTGAAATAGGTTAGTTGTTTGAAAAATTTTTGCAGATCGTTAAAAATATTCACTGTCAGGGAAATTAAAATTAAATGACAAACGGTAGAAGGATTTCTCAGGAAAGGGAAAGAAATCAGAACAGCAAGAAATAATTATACACAATCACATCCAGATACTGCTTGACCATCCTTTATCCACTCCAACACAGATATGTAATACCTAAACCTATAATATTTAGAGAAGATAGATGAGCAGCCAATTAAATTATTTGAAATAGAAGTGGCACAGAGGGCTCTGCAGTATTTTGGATTTAGTACAAAAAATGCACTAAAGTTCACAACAGCACAAATACAACATTTATAGTCATTCATTAAAGCAAGTGCATCTCTTTCCAGAGATGTGTGGCTACTGTGGAAACAGATCCTGAAAAAAGACTTGTTTTAATGAGTCACCAATGAGTACTGCATTCATGCTCCCAATGTGCGGCTACAGAACTCATCATCTTTAAAAGGTAAGTCTTTATAATATTAAAGCTAATAGTATAGCCATTTCAAAAGGAGTCCCTGCGGATTTTACTTCGCTAGTCATTGCCAACTATAGGGAGCAGTGCTCATCTCTATTTCAAAGCCATTGAGCCAGCACTGTCCAAAAACATTTCCAGGCTGAACTGGCCAGCATGACCACATGGAGCATTATTACTTTCCCACTGAAGTGGTACCTATTTATCTACTTGCATTTGCATGCTTTAAAACTGCTAGTTTGATAGGAGCTGAGGCAAGGACTCACCCCATCATGTGGCGCATGGGTTTTGAACCTGCTGGCTTTTCAGCCAACAAGCCCAGTGTCTTAACTGCTGAGCCACCATGTTGCCTCTATTTCAAAAGAGGGTTACACAAAATTATATAAGTTAAGGCTATCAATGACTATGTAATACATACATCTGATTACCAGTCCCAAGGAAAAGAGAAAAAAAACAAAGGGGAGAACTATTACCCTGTTCTGCTTGTGAGCTTCGAATAGATATACTTTCATGGTCACTTTGACAGAAACAACAAGATCCCAGATTAAATAAACATTGGTATGATCCAGCAAGATTCTTATGTTCTGTTTTGTATGTTTTAATTAAGCTACATAACAAGCTAATAATAAGAGGCTTTAAAATCATGAGTCGTGGTGAGACAGTGAATATAAATCAATTATTCCAGTTCACATGAGGGGAACTTTTTGATTTTATTGACACAAGCTACATCATCATGATGGAAGCATGCAGTATTTTCATCAAGCATAAAAGTGTTGATCAAACCTCCCCTATTTCTAGACACTACATTTCAGGCAGGATAGTGGCGAATTGTACCATGTCCAGAAGAGAGCAATAAAATTATAAGGGGCTTGGAAGGAAAAATGTATGAATAATGATTGAACATGCTGGGTATATTTCAGTTAGAGAAGAGAAGGGTACAGGAACAGACAATAGCTGTTTTCAAGTATCTAGAGGAGGATCCTACAGAAGCCTGTGCATAATTATTCAGAGTAGTTCTAGAAGACAGGACAAGAAACAATGGTTCGTATTTACAAGGAAAGATTACTGGATGACATCAAAAATAATATCCTAATGGTAAAAGAAGTTCAGCCACCTTGGGAAGTGGGTGAAAGCCCCTTGGAAGTATTTGCTTAGGCTGAACTGCCACCTGTCAGAGATACTATAATAATAAATTTCTACAAAGGCAGGGGGTTGGACAGGATGATCTCCAAGGTCCCTTCCAACCTCTACATCAGTTATTTTGTAATACATCATCATTGCACCAATCAAAAGCCATTGGTTGAAATGGAAAATTATTGGATATATATATATTCACATCAAGATTTAACAATCACCTTTGTGTAGAATATTTTGTGTTTCAGGATATGCTTTCTTCACATAGGAAATTGAATCTAAAACTTTAGGATGTCTTATTAGTTAACTGTTTTAGAGTAATCATTATGAAACCCATTTTTCTTATAGACCGGTTATACTTCCTATCTGATCAACGAACTAATGCTGTTTCTTCAGGGCATTTAGATTAGTGTCCTGTTTTAGAGATCAGGATTTGGTTTCCCTCTGAACTATAATTAGTATAACTATATAGACATTGGACTTTCAAAACAACCTTTACACTAGGCCTACAGCAGACCTACATTCTGCTACCCTATTTGTATTCTACTTAATGGGAGATCTTAGAGAAATCCTTCACTTTTGGTATTTTTTTTTAAATACTAATTAAAAAAAGAAATAATGACACACCTCAAATCTGTAAGAACATTTGATTTGGCAGACGTGATCTTCTAGAATACAATTCTGTTTTGCACAGTGAATAGGAATAACAGCTCCTGATGGAGTATACAATTAGCAAATGGTATACAATTAGCAATTAACTCATTCTTAATACATTAATAATTTCCTAAGCAATTTGCATTCTAACATTTATGCTTTTATATTATAACCAAGAAACTCTAGTGAAATAAGGGCGTACTTGAGTCCTAATGAATCAACACTATTCTGTCTTACTTATAGGAAAGAACTATCTTCTACTAATAGGATGGCCAAAGTAGGGTCACCTCACTGTATTTGGGTTCCTGAGCCACTTGTAAAGTTATAAAGAGAAGTGGTGGACCAGTAGTTAGAATGCAGTACTGCAGGCTAATTCTGCTGACTGCTGACTGCCGGTAGTTTAGCAGTTCGATTCTAACCGGCTCAAGGTTAACTCAGCCTTCCATCCTTCTGAGGTCGGTAAAATGAGAACCCAGATTATTGGGGGCAATATGCTGACTCTATAAACTGCTTAGAGAGGTCTGTAAAGCACTGTGAATCAGTATATAAGTCTAAGTGCTATTGCTATTGCTATATCCCCCCCAAACAAAAGCAAAGCAGGATCTTTATTGACTTGATTTGGGACAAAATCTTTCTCCTACTAAAAATTAGTTGTAGGATATGGAAGCTTGGGCCTTACCAGACTCTTTATCACTATAGTGATCCTTACAAAAGGAAATAGATTAACAGCAGGCAAGGCTGTTTCTTCAATGAAGACTATATACATCTTGATTGGATATTGGGTATGCAGTTTCCTACATTCTCTGGCTGATTTTTGATAATGGGCTTTTTTCTTCTTTAATATAAATCTATGGAGTAAATTACTCTAGAGTGCACTGGGTGGCGGTGGGGGGAGCCCTTCAGTAATAAAACTTAGGAAGAAAGAACTATCTGCCCATTTCCCACTGAGAATTGTGCAATAAGAGAATGTTTAGTGGTGGTGATCTTCCATTCCCCAGTTTTTATGAGAAAAGAATTTGCTTCCAAGTTAACTAAACTATTTTTGAATCAACTGAACAGGAGAGTTGAGCCTTGTCTTCTTACACACTTCTACATAAGGAATCCTTGGTGCTCTCTGAGCTTGACTGTTTTCTTGCACATGTTTCATTATCCAACTAGTTAACATCATCAGTTCTGATGATGTTATCAAGTTTGGGTAGTGAAACATCTGCAAGAAAATTACCAAACTCAGAGAGCACCAAGAACACCTAATTTCAACCCTGAGCTATAAATATTATCCTTTGCAGTACTGTTATCACTTCTCTATCCCTATATATGCCTGCTTCCCTTTCTACTGTATCTTCTGCAATTCTCTCCCATCTTTAATTACTTTTCCCTGTGGCTTTTTCTATCAGATTTTTAGGATAGTTGTCCTATTTGTCCCATCAATGTTTGTTTTTACAGGTATGTCCTCTGTATGTGACCGTACAATTTTGTTTCTCATGCAGTTGATGTCTCTGTTTCTCTCTTATATGTTAAGAAAACATACATATGTCTATATATGCCTGCCCAAGAAAATGCCCAATTTTCTATAATGTCACACTCACAGGACAGAAAGCTCCAACAAAATACTGTGTATGATGCTTTCTAAAAATGCCAACATGATATATGGTAGTATTTATCATCTATCTATCTATCTATCTATCTATCTATCTATCTATCTATCATATAGGAAAGTAGTATTTGAATGTGGGGCTGGTTATGAAAAAATGTGTTTCATGAGCATAGAGCCAACTGTAGAATTTGGGATTTTTATCCCAAATTAAGGCAATTTTTCCTATAATGTAATACAATTTATGTGAGAAAATATCAACTAGTACTTCATCCTAGAGTATTGTGCGTACATACATAAATACAAATTCATAGATTGATGATAGTGGTATGCTCCAATGATTGATAAAGGAAGATGAGTTTGGGAAAAATTGTAAAAAATTCTGATTTTTTAAAAAAGTTTTAAATGATATGAATGGATTGGTAGGAAGAGATAAAGAGTAGACAAATAATAACTGGTGATTTGGAGACCAAAACATGAATGAAAATGGTGACCTAGTATTTCATAGAAAAATACTATTGGTGGCTTAGATTGTTTATTAATCCATACACATAACTTGATAAAAGTAATGAAGGTAAAAAACTGATAAAAGATTCTCTGTGTGAGATAGGGCATTTTGGGAAGAAAGTTTCAGGAGAAGTAGATATGGAAGAAAAAGAAAAATGAAAAAAAAAATGAAAGATCCACTGCAAGGAAGAATGTATTTATCCTTTTTAAAAAGAACAAAATAGAGTTATTCCTACCAAATAACTGGAAAGAGGGTCTAGATACCACTTGGAACCATGTCAATAAATTAACAGAAACATAGAGAATAGCACTACTGGAAATATGAAAAAGGATCTGAGGAAACTATTAAGTGAAAGAAAATATTAATGAAAAATGGATTGCAAAAACACATGAATGGGGAAAAAATGGAGCCAGCAGATCAATTTATGTAAACTGGAAGAATGATTACTACAGATGGGAAAACTAATAGATAAATCTTAACATGTAGAAATCATTGATAGAAAGTTAGTGAACGGTATTATGATCTGCTTCAATGTTTCATGAAAGAAGCAAAAATGGGTTCTTAAAATAAATTTCTGTCCACTGTTATATGGAAGTGGGTATTAGTTATATCAAGTGAAACATGATCGTAATTTCATTGTGGTCGGAATGGGTTACAAACAGAATGTATGTGGCAAAACATGAAGAGATAGTCAAGAATGAATTGATACTGAATGAAAATACAGAAGGAAAAGACCGGGGTAAAATAAGTGTATTTTATTACAAAGATTTGACCACATTAAAAAAGGAATGAGGATCACATTGCAGAACAAAAACATGAAGAAAGAAGGGTGAAGACTGAGAAAGGTATAGTTGTTGAGATCCTCAAAAAAAAAAAAAAGAAACGTGAGAAGTTTAAGGAAGAAAAGACGGTGTGTGAGGCAATCTACGGACACAGTAGAAGCAACAGTAGTTTACAATATTAGAATACTGAAAAAAGAAACATACACATTTGCATAAACTACCTTTAGTTAAACTTCCTATTCTTTTCTCTTATCATCGGCCTCTTATTTCTTTTATTACAGAAATCCTATTTTTTTTCTTCACTTAGGATAACATTGCTTTATCTGAGAAGGAACACAGTAGTATGGTAGGCATGATACGTCTTCATATGTATATATTTCTGCTTTTAAAACTGTAAAGCTCTGCACACTTTTCTAACAGTTTCACCATCATTTGGAGGGGGTGCATTTGTGCCACTGAAGTTTTCTTGGCAAGATTTACAAAGTGGTTTGCCGCTGCCTTTTTCCTACAGCTAAGAGAGAATGACTGACTCAAAGTCACCCAGCTGGCCTCTTTCCTAACGCAGAACTAGAGCTCATGATCTCCCTAGTTCGTACCCTTATGCCTTTAACTACTATATCAAGCAGGCTCTAAAACTGATTCGTATTTCTGAGTAAATTCATAAGAGATTATCTTAGCGCTTTCAATGGCTATTTATCCTCATAATTTGTATAAAAACAAATTATACAAATATCCCAAACAGTACACTTTTATATAAAAATGTTCTGTATTCTATATTATTAAAAGCATGGTTGACAAAAAACAAATGTTATGTATAATTTTATTTTCCCCACGTTTTCCTTTTTTCTTGAAAATATCTCCATATTTTAATTTTTCTGAAAGTTTACCACTGAAGAAAATTCAGACAAAATTTCTCTTCATATAGAATTGTAATAATATCAGCCTCTGTATAAGTATTGACCCAAATCAGAAATATACACAAATAGACAAATATACAAATGGGAGGATCAAACTAAGCATGACAGAACGGACTAGTTTAACAATTTCTCTCTAAATCGCATTGAAATATAAGGAAATGTTATTGACAGTAAATCACTTCAGAATCTATATGGATAATCCTATATGTCATACAAAAATGTGTTCCTAATCTAACATGATACCCATTCAGAGGCATCAGCCAATTTACTTCTTCCTATATAATCAAACTTTCTCCATTTAGTTATATTGGGAAGGGGAAAAAACATTCTTTGCTAAAATAAACAGTTGAAGCACACTGGATTTCCATCCCAGCAAAAATCTGTGAGGCAGATTTTTATGGAGTATATCATATTTGATACAATAACCATACAATTCATATCTATTAATGAGATCTGAATGGAAAAGTTTTCCATTATAATATCAAAATATATTCCCAGTAAATGGGAAACATACTGCATCTAAATTTATATTTGACCTTTGTTTAAAATTCGTATTAGAAAGAGACCTCCCCTCCCAGATTTGAGTTACAGTCAAATCAAATCAAGTATTTTTATTGTGGTGTTTGACCAGTCTTTTTGAATTATAGTCTGATTGGAAAACTATGGTTCACAGTCAAGAAAAAATATGTTTATGTTTTCATAAGTGATATTCTTAATCAATAAATCTGCATCTTGACACAGCTTGACCTGCCACTTAGTACATGAAGTATGAGCAAATACTTTCAACTGATCTGTCTTCAGTAAAGGCCACATTCTCAGGCTATTCTAAGAACTTTTAAGAGCTGCTGAGTGCCTTTAAGTTGAAAGGTGAAGACATTAAAGACACACGTACTATATATCAATTATGCGCTATTGCTGATGTGTGAAATTTCGGCTTTAATTTAATATTACTGTATAGTATGGTAGTACTTTAGTATATATAGTATAGTATCTACTATACAGAAAGTTTCAAAAATCCTTCCTTTTTAGTCTTTTGTATATAAAAATATATATGTACAAATTTACACATTAGAAAGCAGCAAAAACAACAAACCAAAGCCCTCCAGGTTATTTTTACATATTCAAACCTAATTCCTTGACCCCTGAGAATCTAAAACAGAACTGCAGGACTGTTTCTATTTATCTCACTGAGTATAGAGAGAGAAATTATATTCTGTTTTCCTCTCTGTCTCTTTTATTAGCTTTTTTCTAAGGACTCCAAAAAGATATATCATGACTGGGTAGGAAGTAAGCTGAAGGTAACCTAGGATCTAAGAAATTTCAAATTTCAATCCTTCCACCCCTCCCAAATGAGAGGCTCCAAATCTACTTCAGAGTGCAGGCAGAGGGTTGTGGGCTATAGAATATTGATTTTTCACCCCAATTTTTATGTAATAACATTCATAATCTAGTGCACTTCCACTTCTGTGGAATCTTCACATTTGAGCTATGAAGTCAATCCATTAACAGAGAAATACAACATATTTCCACCCTAATTTTCACCGTGCTTGTTTGGAAATGTTGGAGCATCACTCAGACTGGATTTATTCACTGTTTTTTTTTAAGGGAAACCATATGTATTCTATTGTGCACACAGAAATGCTCTCACAATGACATGCATCAATAAATACACTTTGCCCTCAAACTGTTATCTAAAAAAAGATAAGACACACACAAAAAGAAGATATGTACTGACAAAGAAAGGTAGCTGTGATTTTAAAAAATGAGCTTTTCATGTGATACAATATTTGTAATAATCAGCTCTAAAGCAGGTATAATACTGTAAAGGTCCTTAAAGAGGAAGTTGGTCTTATCATGATAACCTGCATGGAAATAGTAAACATAGATGAAGGGTTCAAAACTGCTATTCTCAGCTGAATTGTGGAATGGCCTGATGAAAGTAGCTTCTCAACAAAACAGGTTCTCAAACTTGTCTTTATTTCAGGTATTTAGAAATTTTATTTTTACATGTATTTATTTAACAAAATATAAAACTATCTGTATTCCTACAACCCACATTAACTGTTGGTAATATATTGGAAAAATTGAAAACAAATATGGCACAAGACCATTAATATAAAATGGATTATATCATCCTGTAAGTACATCACATTAGATTGAATCAGACTAAGACCAATCAAGCCATACTTACTTTTCAATGATAGACTCTTTCTCTCTCAGCTGGTCTATAAACCTATTCTCAGCCTGATCTAATTTCATTTCCAAAGTTTCCTTATTTGTCTGTAGTTTTTGGATTTGATTTTTCCATCTGTGTGTTTGTTCAACATGGGCTTGTTTCATTGAAACAATCACTGCCTCCTTTTCTCTGGCAAAGTGATCTATTGTAGCATGCCTTTAAAAGAACACAAAAAGACAGTTTTTACTTGAATGCTGCAATCCTTGCTACTAGGGGGAAAACATAAAACAAAAGCATACGTAATGTACATACAGTAAAACTTTTCAAGTTTACATATGGGAGCAAGGCCAGATCATCTTGCCTTTCAAGGACCTTTTGAGTCATACTTGGGCTTTGGGATTATGATGATAATTAATAATTCACAAAAAATCATAGTAAGCAGGGATAAAATATGGTGGCATATTTTAATCATAGTAATATAGAACTTAGCCAGCATGGTAATGCTAGCATTGGAATTGGAAACAGGAGTTTAATGGAATACTGATCTGTTCCCCCTGAATATTGTCACAGATGAGACAAAATTGCATAAGTCTGTATAGAAACTGTAATACAGCAGTAAATAAACAATTGTTTCAACTTCTTCTGAAACACAAGGCCAATTAGTCTTTCATTAGTTGCACAGAAAAAAGAGACTGAACATCTGCAACTTGTCAAACTTTAACATGTGCTCATCCACTGATGAGCATATGTTTCATTCAACCCTATGAATGAAAGTCAAGATAAGGTATTTTCTTTAGTTTTTAAATACATAATTAAATCCCCAATTAAGCCTTGGTAAATTATCTAAACAGGATTACAAAAATTGTGCTATGCACATTCTCCAAATATTGTAAAGAGATTAAAGTTAATGTTTGAAAAACTAAATTTTGCACAATGTTTTTAAAATAAGCATTTTTGGAAGATTTTCATGCAATCTGATTTCCCTTAATAAAGTTTATTTTGTTTACCTCCTTTTTTTCCTCTTGGTTTTCAAAAAATAGAACACTAAATAAGATTGATGCTAGGGAGCAATAACCAGTTCAGAACTGAAGAAGCTTCTTGGATGAGAAGCAAAACATTTTCAAGGAAAAACCCCAAGAAAGTCCAGTTGCCCTTTGAAAAGCATCTTTGGGAATGCTTACTATTGAAAAGCATCTTTGGGAATGCTTACTATTGTATTGTACTGTGCTGTACTATACTGTACTGTTATTAGATAAAAGAGCCTGGCTAGTATGTGAAACCAGAGATATCAGACACTCAATCCACAGAAAATTGACAACTGATTTGTACTTTTTTTTTTTTGCTGATGTGGAAAAATTCAGTCCTAAAATTACAACATGCACATGTTTTCCAAATGCTAAAATAGTGAGTTCAGCAAGAAAAGCCTTCAGACAAACTAATATACTAATCATTTGTTTTTAAAAGTAGAATCCTTCACTTTTAATGAAATAAATGCATTCAATGTTCATGGTATATTTATAAAGGGTGGGCATATGTTGAAAGAACTTACTTTCTCTCAAATGTTTCTTTTTCTTTTCCCCAGTCAAGCTGCACTGAAACAAGTTTACTTTCTAAATCCTGTATCCTACATTGTCAAACATGGGAGAAAAGTAAAATGATTTACTTTATACGAAGAGGCAATGCATACAATTATCAAGCCTTTTATGAAAAAGTCTGAAGATAAGTAATTACCAAAATATATTTTAAGAAAATTGGGATAAAATCAGCAATTTTTCTGATACAGAATTAATCGCCTTCAAGGAGATTAAAAAGCTGAAGTTGCACAATTCTAATATATATTATTACACTGGGCTAGACCCTTTTTAGCTACATGGTTCCTATGTAGATGAAATTATTCTTCCATTTTTGTATCTTACTTTCTCATCTTAATCCACCTTAAGAAGGACAAAAAGTGACTGCATCATGCATGCAGGTAAAAACATATTCTGTCTAGTCTAGAATTACAGGTAGTCCTCAACTTTCAACAATTCATTTAGTGACTGTTCAAAATTACAACAGCATTGAAAAAAGTGATCTATGACCATTTTTCACACTCATGACTGTTGCAATCCCATGGTCATGTGATCAAAATTCAGCTGCTTGGCAGCTGATTCATATTTATGAAAATTGCAGTGTCCCTAGGTAATATGGCCACTTTTTGTGATTTCTCACAAGCAAAGTCAATGGGGAAGCCAATTCACTTAACAACTGTATTATTAATTTAACAACTTCAGTGATTAACTTAACTGTGGCAAGAAAGGTCGTACAATGGGGTAAAACTCACTTAAATGTCTCACTTAGCAACATAAATTTTGGGCTCAATTGTGGTCATAAGTTCAGGACTACCGATAATGTTTTTTTTATTTTATATGAGGAACACTATTTCATACACAACTTGCCAGATTTGAAAATGAATATGTCTGTTCTCTGCTGTAGTAGAAACATCCCATCTAATTCTAATGAAAAAAAACCCTGCAATCCTATACAAACCTATTTGAATTTAGGTATTATACAACTCAGTCTGAAAGTGTCTGAGTTTATGAGCATAGAATATACAATCTAGGGCTAGTATTTTGACATGGGATTAAGCATAAGGTGAATGCTGTTTAGTTAACTGTCAGAATCTAAGGAAACAATATGTATGGATTCTGGAGTCATGTACAAACTCAGAGACATCTTTAACTAACTGGTATGTAATATATTTTAAAAGTCCATATTTTCTCCTTCCAGGTACAAGAAAACGAGGAAGAGGAAGAGAAAACAAGTAAAAATAGAAGAAGGAAAATCAATGGAAATATTTTCCCCTTTTTATGAGTGGAATGATACAGTACTGAGCATCTTTTACGGCTGTAATATCTTTAATTTCCCAATCTTTGCATCTAACTTGTTTTTCAAGCTCCATATTAGCTGCTTCCGCCACTTTCAGTGAGTCTGCTGCTTTCATTCCAGCTTCTTTCAAAGCCTCTAATTCTTTGGTCAACAATTTCACCTTTCAAATGAAAGAACAAAACAAGGTATTAAATATTCCCCATCAAATTTAAAATTATAGAAAGTACTATCTGTTACATAACATGCTTATGAACACACACTTTTATTTGAAAAGGAGGGTTTTGTATATTTATGTTTATTGAAACTGTGGGTTTTGTATGTCTTCAATAACCATTCATTAAGGCAGCTTATTTCAAAAACATTAATTCCAACTGTGGCAATGTTAGACACTGTTATATCTGAATTAAGGAATAAAATAACTACTTCTTTGTCACTCATCTGAAATGGTGGACTAATAGGAAAAATATTGTTTCAGGGAACTACTCCTTAAAATAGTTCTCTTTACATCACTTAATAGCTGAAATAAGTTTACCTGGTTATGAAAACAGAGCAAGATTTCAGTGTATCAGAATAAAAAATCCAGAGTAATATCACAACATATATGCTATACTATGCATGTTTACACTTGATGGCAATTACCTTAAGCTCATGGGACAGAACTAAGTTGCTCATTTCATCTGCTTTCACTCGAAACTCATGCTCTCTCTCTTTTATTTCTGTGTCAATTGCTACAAGAAGTTCCTGAAATAAAACACATGTAACTGTAATAATATTGTAATCTCATAAAAATTTTAAGAGTGTTACAGCTTACAATATATTAAATACATGGAGATGTTTTCGTAAACTAGGACTACTAGTCTTTTCAGCTTCAGAAGGCTGAGGATTTTTGGAGTTTGTGCATGGCTATTTGGCTCCAGTGTACTACAGCAGAAGAAAAAAAATACATCATATGCCCTATTACTAAACAACATGATATTTTACTGTTATTTTATTTATACTGCTCTACTACAATTCTAACAATTAATTGTATATTTCAAAAATTTTTATGAATGTGGCTATATCCCTGTTCTTTGGGTTTTATTATTCATCCACATGTTTGCCAGGTTTATAGTTTACATTTTTTATTATTTGAAAAACCTATGAATAATTCTTTGAGATACATTTTTTCCTTTCAAAATATTTATACATCTTTACATACTATAACAAGGATCGTACCTTGAAATCAATTGACAGAAAGTAGTATACAGTAAAGAAACATGTCAGTTAATACTTAAAATGCCTTAAGTTACCAACAGATCTTTTTAATGTTACAAAGCTGAAATCCTGAAATCAGAGAAGCACTGAGTGCTGGCACAGGCCAGAGTGTTTATTTAGCCCTTGCAAACTGTTTTTGATTTATAGTAATGACCTTCCTGAAATTCAAGGTTGGCAAATTTAGCACAGCATTTTGGCTGTACCTCTCTGTAAAGAATTTTACACCAGAGGCGGTATTCAGCAGGTTCTGACCAGTTCTTGAGAACCAATAGCGGAAATTTTGAGTAGTTCAGA
>AZIM01000564.1:404315-416566 GCA_000516915.1 Ophiophagus hannah | reverse complement strand
GCACCTTTGGGACAACTATGACCTGGACGACTGAGAATCTCCATAGGCAGCATTGGAAGCTAATTCTGGCCACAGTCTGGATTTTGATCCTCACCAGCTTGCGATTGACTCAGCTTTCTATTCTTTCGAGGTCGGTAAAATGAGGACCCAGATTGTTGAGGGCAATAGGCTGACATTTGCAAACAGCTTATAGAGGGCTGAAAGCACTGTGAAGTGGTATATAAGTCTACGTGCTATTGCTATTGTTAATGTACCCTTGCAGTAAAGTGGATCAGCTCATCTGGTCATATTTCATGTCTGGTTTACCTGGGAAAACTGGGAACGGATGGACAAGTGTAGAGTCCCTTCAACTATTCTATAAAATCTTACAAAACGCAAACTCCAACTCCATCTGGTACTTAAAAGCCAGCTGCTCTTCCCTTAACACTACAGATCACGCATACTGATGCTGTGTTGTTTCATGTGTTGCCGCTGTCCTTCTGCAGACATCCCATGTAAACATGTTGTTTTTCTGTCCAAGGTGATTGCTTCAGACTTTCCATTGCAACTGAAATGAACTGAATCACAGCATGCTTCGTCTTGTGTTTTTAATTTGGACTAGGCTTTTGGGTCTTCCCCCCCTCCCCCAAATAAATGAAAAGGAGGGAGGCTGCATTTTCTGTCTGCCACTTTCTTTTATGCTTATTTTCTTTTTTGAACTAAGAAATAGAGAAGAGAGGTGTTGAGAGCTCACAAAACACCCACGTAGAACTCCTAAATAAGAGCCAGTTGTGGCTGGTCACTAAGATGTTGGATTAAGAGCAGAGAAACCGAGTTCTTCCCTTTTTTGATCCTGGGCAGAAGGCAAGGACAAATATCTCCTGAAAAATGCTGCCTAGAAAACTACAGGGCTTTATCTATGCAGTTGCCAAGAGTCAGGGCTGTCAAAACAAAAACATAAAAAGTCATAATTCTCCTCCTTTCTCCCAAAATTTTTACCCATCTGCAGTGCAACTTGCTTCCGCCCACACTGAAACATCCATCCCGAGCCACATCACACAAATGATGACGATGAACAGATTTATATCCTGCCTTTACTTTATACAGCATAAATAATGTTGTCACCTCCTATTTTTCTCATCACAATAACTTCGTGACTTGGGCTGGGGTGAGAGGGACTGGCCCAAAGTCACCCGAATTTTTAAAGTTATCCTGATTTTTCTCTGATGACAAAGCTGGTTTAGTTTGTTATTAGAATTAATCACTTCCATGCTTATGCATTTAGAAAATATGCACAACTCCATATTCTGTAAAAGGGATTGCTATGCATTTTTGTCAAACATCATAAAAATGACAAGTGCAACTACAACAACACTATTGCTTCTTTCTGCTGTAGATTGTAGCTGTGGTGGTGCAGTGGTTAGAATGCAGTATTGCAACCTAACTCTGCCAACAGCCAGGCGTTCGATCCTCACTGACTCAAGGTTGGCTCAGCCTTCCATTATTCCAAGATTGGTAGAATGAGGACCCAGATTGTTGGTGGGGGAAATATGCTGACTCTGTAAACTACTTAGAAAGGACTGTAAAGCACTATGAAGCGGTATATAAGTCTAGGAGCTATAGCTATTTCTGTTCATGTAAGCCAGGTGCCAGGGGAAACTGCTAAGTTTGGCCTTCCCAGTCTTTCTGCTTCAGCATTACTCCTTCAAACGCGTTCCTCCAAAACAGTTGGAAGTGATTTTTCTGGCAGATCTCTTGTTTAAATAAAACTTTGGGCTCCTAAGGACTAATTTCCTTTAAATGGTTCTTCTCAAAGTTTCGTACCGTAGCCAACCCACAGTGGGGAAAGGAAAAACTCACCAAGCCCATGCTCAGGCCAGCAGCACATTAAGTGTGCTATGTGAAGCCCTGAAGATGAAAATGTGGGCTCCTGGGAAGGGCGCTGTCCATTTGGCAGCTGAATGGCATTTGCGAGTGCATAGTGCAGTGTCAATGCGAAGGGCCATTGTTCTTGCGAGGAATTAGTGACAAATTTTGATTTCTCCTTCATATTAAGTCTAGGGTGGACTTTTACAAGTTTGATATTTGTATTGATAGAAAGTTGTAAGTTAATTTTGTATGTGTAAAATGGTTTGCAAATGTATGTCTTCTCTGTCTTTTTACGTAATGCTGAATAATTCCCAAAGTTTGTAAAGTACTGTTGATTGGTCTTATATTGGTGTGATATATTTAAAATGAGGGATTTTCTTTTTTCTCCTTTATATATAATACTTGAGTACTTTTTAAAGTTAATAAAATATCAAAACTTTAAAAAGTGTTTTCTCCCTTTAGGGTTAAAAAAATTGAAATAATATACGGGACTTCCTTATGATAAAGATTAATGATTTAACATAAGTATATATTACTTCCCCTAGCAAAGAGAAACAGAGATGGTTGAATTGATTCTTTTATCCAAAGAAAAGAATATATCTAACTTTATTTCTATTCTGAAATTGCTTCTGGATTTTGTGCTTGCAGTGAAAAAAATCCCAAAACTTTGATTTTGTTTTTATTAACTAGATAGGCTTATTGTTGTAGAAATGGTTTGAACATACTGTTGTGTAAAAGCAAAATGTTGTGGTTGTAATGTTATCTTTTACTGTGCTAAAGAGGGTCAGAATTTGGTGCCTTTTTCTTTCCTTTTTTCTCTTTACATTATATTCCTTTTCTTTTCCCTCCCTCTCTTCTTAATTTTCCACTACTTTATTTTTTTTTGTATTTTTATATTTTGAAAAACCAATAAAAGACACACACACACACACACACANNNNCACACACACACACACACACACAGAGGTTTACAGCTCCTTCTCAGCTAGCCTGCTTGCTTTTCACTCTAACTTGCTAAGCAAAGAAGGTGGTGAGAAGGCCTTTCACATAAGCTTCAAAGCTTTTCTCACTGTGGAAGTCTCAGATGTTGGATTCCTATCCTAGACTCATATGCCAGCCAGTCAAAGTCAAGTCTTACTGTCTTCTGATCCCAGAAGGGCCATGTAGTCCTAAAGCCAGGCTCTGATAAAAAGTTTGGCGTGGTTGTTTGTTGTTTTGAGCTTCTGCAGGGAATCTAACATTGGGTAACTGTGGAAACTGGCTGCCCTTGGTGGTATCTCTGCTGTCATTATTAAGGCAGCTCATAAAAGATTTAGGTATCATCTTGCTTGGTGCTTTTTATGGTATGCATTTCAATTTGCTTGCTTGAGTTAATACTTCAGCTTATAGTTCCTGTATTTACTGGTATGCTGATTGTCTCTGAATCCCAAAAGAACCCAACTGCTTGGACCCCTGATCACTGTCTTGATATGTGGCAAAACAACGTGGCCTCACCATCGCACCAGATTGCCCAGAGTGAATAAGAAAGTGTGAAAAGCAGGTGCTTCCATTTTCCCCATGCAACCTTGCCAGTTATTAAAACCTTTCCCCATTCCCAACCCAGAGAGATGGGTTGTGCAGTGCATCACTGCTTTTCCAATAGGGCACATGTCAGCCTTTTGGGGTGGGCCAGGTCAAGAAATGAGCATGGCAAGAACTCCAGGAATGCTCTTTATCGTTATGAGGTGTCTTAACAAAATTGTTGAAGCTTATTCAAATTTTTCTCTGTCCCATCTTAAACTAAACAAACTTGAGGTAAAGTTATTCTGAGTTTGTTATTCACACTTCACTCTATTTTAGGATTGCATAATCTCTCTTTAACAGCTTGCTCCTTCCTTTCCTTCTTAACTGATTTATCTTACTTTCTCGAAGGTCAACCACATTCCTTTACACCGATATTTCTCAGTCTCAGCAACTTAAAGATGTGTGGACTTTAACTCTCAGAATCCTGGGAGTTGAAGTCTACACATCTTAAAGTTACTGAGGTTGAGAAACACTGCTTTACACTACCCCAGTTTTAAAACTCTTTGTTGAAATCCTTGTGTGGGTTCAAGTCTTGTATATTTAGCAATTCAAATATTCTTTGAATTTATCTGAACTTTTTTACATTGTGTGATGGATTTGATTTTGTAAGCTGCCCAGAGTCATGGTACTGAGATGGAAGGCGATAGAAAGATAGCAACTCAATAATTTAATATCTCTGTAGGGTTTCTCAAAGGTAACTGGGTAGCAAATCTAATCTCAAAATCAGTGTTAGGCCCAGTCCGTATTTGAATAGGTCACTAGAAAAAGCAGTAGTGAAACATTTCCATAGTTGTTGCCAACAACATGGATATGTCTATGAAGTACCAGGAATTGAGGTCAAGCTGCCGAGACTGTACCTTCACATGTAGCAGAAGAGAAGGCAGAGATGGAGGCAGAGTGAAGAGAGGATTCAGCCTAGAATTGTTACATGTCTACAAATACTCCAAGTCTAGCCCCCACCTTGAATTCCGTGGACTCTTGTCTAATACCAATTTAGTCCTGACCATTAGTTGAATGGATTCATGTGTACAGACTTGAGCACTCAAATTCTGAACTGGATTTTAATGTCTGATCCTGATTCTTCATGCCTGACACTACATGTCTTATTAGACTTATTTTTGCTTCAGTTGTTTTTATCAGGTCCTTTTCTATTTTATTTGGGAGAGATTGTTCTTACAGTCAGTGAAAAACAATATGATCACGACTCCACTATTGCAATAACAAGGGACAGGTGGGAAGAGACTGGCCAATTCAAAAGTAGGGACCAGGTAGCTGTTAACATAAAACGGAAAGGAGAAAAATGCATAGGTAGGTTTGAATATTGTTTCTTGTTATTGTTTTTCCAGTTGGCTTATAGGCAAGTTAATGACATGCTCAAAAATTCTGCTGCTCTGGAGTCCTAAAGTCTTCACTTCTAGAGGCCCCTCTTGAAACTCTAGCTTAAACCCAGAGCAAAATTTAGTTTGGTGGTCTCACCCTTTAGTGCTTCCAAATTCTTGTGGTTTCCTTGCAAGTCCTGAAAATCACTGGTTTCCCCCCATCTTTCTCTCTGAAATCCCAGCTGCTAAAGTCAAGCATTACTTTTAAATAAAGTATTTTTGTTCTTGCCAGCTGTTGACCCTTTCACAATCTTATCCTTTAGGAACCACACCTCTCCTCAAAATCTGGACCTGTTTGGGAATTAAGGCTCCTTAGAAGAAGAAATCTCTTTGGGGGGGGGGGGGAAACCACCGCNTTCTTNTGGGGGGGGGGGGGAAACCACCAGCAGACTTTCTGTCAGTAAGGAAATGATGAGAATTTGTGGGTGGAGGGAGTTAGCTGTCGCATGACTGTTAAGAGTCTTTGTGTGGGACCGATAGGTCAATTGGGGACTGCAAACCATATTTATTTATTGCTTATTATATTTCTAATTCTTCTAATAATGGGAGTTCTCCACTCCTGGTCTTCATCAAAACCACCTACTAGCTCTCAGAATGGGTCCCATATAGACTTACAAAGTAGTGGTTACATTTCTACTTGTTTCCTTATAAACTCCAGTAGAGCTTTGGATGAGCCCTTCTCCAAATGTTTCCTGGGATGATATATATATATATATATCTTCTGCAACCTTTTCCTTCCTTTAAAGTGGTACTATGCCATTTAGGTTGGCTGTTGCCAACTTCCCCCTGAGCTTCCCGTAGTCTATAATGTTTCCACCCCAAGTCTTGGAAAAGGCTGGGGTTTAGTTTTGCTCCTAGCCCTGGCATCGCAACAGAGGGAATGTCATTTTTCCCCTGCTGCCTTTCCACAGCCTCGCACTCCAGTGCCTGAATAATTGCTGCTCAGCAATTCAGAGAGGCGAATTACTTCTGCATTATTGGCAAGAAAGTTGTCTGTGTGTGTCCATGAAGTCACCGGGGGTTGAGCTTGATTCCAGAATATTTCTACTTTTCCTCTGTAACACCAAGTTGTAATTAGTTGAGCCCTTCGTGAATAGCAACTGTTTAAATGTGGCATAATGTCAAGCAAAAGCAATCAGAATCACACGTGAGGAGTCTCAAAGCTTAGAATTAGTCACCCAGGTTCACAAGTATCTCAACAGACCGACTGCATTCCCTTGGGAAGGGCAAGACAAGGCTTCAAGGATTCTGGTGGCAGTCAGGCCTGTTCTGCTTCTTGCAATAGAACTCTAAACTTGGGAACCTCTTGATCCTAGTCTAGTTGGAGATTCTACCACATGTATTGATTTCCATTCTTTCATCTTGCCGCATGAATGAACCTACCCTTGGATCCTCTTCTAAGATGCCTTCTACGGACAAACATTCTGGCTGCTTAAAAATGCCATTATTGGTTGGCGTTATTTCTGTTTAGCAAATTTCTTCAGCTCATGCAGATGTGAGTCTCGAATTTATTTGTGAGTTTTCTCTGAAACACTGCTCAGATATGATTGTGACTTGTTTGTGATGATGGCTTTTGCAGCACACAGCTGTTTGTTGATTTGTCATGGTGTTGAAGTAGTCAACAGGTTGCTATCTGGAATGAAGATTTAGTTGCTATCAGACAACCAAGAAGCTAATCTAGGAATCAGCATGGAGCCCAGAATTGTCAGGCTCTGAAAACCAAGGAGACAGAGTTACTTCTAAGCAGTTTCCTTTATTGTTCCTCACTTATAGACAGAAGACTTATCTTGCCAAACTATTTGCATCATTGATGATTAGCTTCTAGGGAGGAGCAGCCTGAAACCTTTTCCTTCAACCAGACTATCTAAACTTTACTGTCTCTTGGTCCTCTGGAATGCAGCCCCTCCCTCCTTGAATCCAGACTACATTCACCACAACTACCTTTCTAGATCCTTTAATTAATACTGTATTAATTTTTTAAAAAATGAAACCAGAAGCTGGTTCTGTGCAGCAAAATACAGCACCTCCGGGTGAGATTCAAGGTATTACTTTTAACATTGAAAGTCCTACATGGCTTGGGTCCAGGCTATTTGCAGGAGCGCCTCCTGCCGACATCGAATACCGATCGCCCTGTGNCCTATTCTGTAGCGGCACCCGCCTTGTGGAATCAGCTACCCTTGGAGCTCTGGTTGGCCCCTGATCTCTGCTCCTTCCGCCGTGACCTGAAAACTTGGTTATTTGAGCAGACCGGGCTGGACTGATTGTGTGGGGTATTTTAATTTGGTTTTAATGGTTTGGGTTGTTCTTAGTTTAATCATCATTTTAATTATTTATTGTTCATGTTTTTACTGTGTGAGCTGCCCCAAGTCCTCCGGGAGAGGGGGCGGCATACAAGTCCAAATAAAATAAAATAAAAAATAAAATCTTTAGCATTGTGTTGATTTGTAGACATATCTTCAGGCTACTCAGAGATCCAATTTAGAGGCAGTTGCCCTTTTGAGAAATAGGGTTTTGGCTGACCATACCCAATGGGGTCTTCTCTAGAGGACATTTTGTGAATTGTATCCTTACCTGTTGTCAAATTCCATCCAGGTCTGGAATGATTGAATAGCAAACCAACCATGGCGTAACCCATGGAAGAGTTATAACTGAGCAAAACAGAAATGTTCCCACCTCCCATTTTGGGGAGGAAAGGTTCACTTTAAGATACATATGGACTAAAACTTACTGGACTTTAAGAAGGTGATGAAAAGCTGGTTTTTCCAACAGCCCTTGAGGATGGATGTCTTTAGAAATGTTCTTTCTTGGAAAGTGGTATTCTGTTTGAACCAAGCTTCTTTATTGTCCCTGGCACAGAGTTGTGAATTGTTTGTAACTTGTTTAATTTGTATATATATTTTAGCCTGATTTTACAGAATAGCATATGTGAACTGCTCAGACTTGCTTAGCACAGGAGTAGTGTAGAAGCCCAGTAAAATAAATAAATAGGTTAATAAACATTGACAGAACCAAAGTTGTTTGCCTATTTGGCCTTAATTCATTAGGTATCTGTAAGCCATGGTTTATGCTGTTTGTGTAAAAGGAAGCCCATTGTGATGTATTCAGCCATGGCTTAGTGTTATTTTTGAACCAGCCTTTGATTTAGGAGGGGCCCCTTATTCACCATGGCTAAGCCAGCTTTAAATGCAGAATAGTGAGTTTAGCAACTTCAGTTGGGAAGGGGAAATCATAGCTGTTATTATTATGGAGAATCTTTAATTATTAGAACCTCATTAACTGTTCAGGCTACTTACAAGAACGGCTAAAGCTTGAAACATCTCCCAACATTCACTTTCCTTCAAAAAGAGGCCTCATCTGTTGCCATGAAGAAGTGTTCATTGAATTGCAAGGGTGGTCCATGTGAGCATAGAAGAAGGCTGCTGGGACATGTGTTTTTTTGGGGGGAGGGTTCTTGGGGCCATTGCCAGACTGCGGTCTCCTTGAGGGCTTGCCAACCATCAAGAGGAACCTCTGTTCTAACAGTCCTTCGATTCTCTTTTGGATCCAGTGAAGGTTGTGATCCTACAGAGCAGATGTAATCTTGATGTTGAAGATCTGTTTTGGAACTTCATCCTGGTGTGCTTCTTCCGATGGTGCTTCTTATTCCATCAGGGGCATGAAAGATGGTGAGGAACCTCAGAAAGTAAACATGGAATGGTAGGCATAGACCACTGATGGATAGCAGAAGAACTGCTTAGCAGCTTCTCTTCTAAATGGCATCTGAGTCCAGACTGCAAAAAGGAATTGGGAAGAAGACCTTCAGAATAAGTCCAGCTTAATGAACTTATTCGTAAATGAAGTCTGGGAATTCCAATTGCTGTTTTTTACCCCTAATTGAAATGTTGAAGTCACTGGGGGTTTTCAGCATGCCTTAGAAGGGTGAGACTTGGTTAAGAAGGATTATTTATTTGTCAAATTTATTGGCTGCCCATCTTACTTCCAGGTACTTCTCAACTCAAGGGTCAAGCTTTCTTATGCCAAGCACCATTCCAACTTGGAGACCTCATGATAAAGAGGCCACACAAGAAGATTTGTCCAAAGGAGACCATGGCCAAATAGAAATGAATTAAATATAAAGGCAATTATGTTCAGTGAATGTTGTTACTGTAGCTGGTGCAGGCTGTCAGAGTGTCTTGAAGCATTTTGTCTTTCAATTGACTCCCTGAAGCCTAACAGGCCATACTCATTCACAAGGCCCGAGAGAGCAGTAATCACATCATAAAAGCCTCCATCATCCAGGTTTGAACTTCTGTGTTAGATACCTTAGCAACATGAACCACTTGTTCTCCATGTGTTGGAGAAGTGAGGTTGCTAGAAGCTGTATTGTGAATTTTTAAAATTCTTGTCGAGTTGCAACCTTCCTTGATCCTGCTAAGAACAGAAGAGAGGGAAAAAACACAAGCATGTAGTATTTGGCAGGCCACTGAAATAGGAGAATTTTCCACTATTAATATTCGCTGGGATGCTTCCATACAGTGCCAATGTTTTAGCTTGGAATTGCTGCATTCCCCCAACACACACACTTTTGTTGGGCATCAACACAATGCCACAGTTGTTCAGCTTTTTCTCAAGCTTCAGGTTTCCTTCCTATAAAAAACATAAAAGGAGTGGAAATTCTGTAAGATAACATTGCTGCAATTTCCTTCTCTTCTTTACCCAAAGAGGACCATTATCCTATTACACCATAATATTTTAATGTTCATTTTTGTAGTGTACTGTAATGCAATAAATGGTTTGAACTCCACCAACGCAGTTGGTTGGTGGCTTCAAATGACTGACTTTGGCTTGGTTTTGAAGAAAGCAGGGTAGGCTTGTTAGGACTTGGAGAGAAGACCACTAGCAAGTCCCAGGACTTTAAGCTAGACTGGAACACTTAAACTATACTTAGCAGGTTGCCTTGCTACTAAGTGCTCTTTTAATAAATGTCAATCCCCTGTGAAGTTATCCTCCTAGATTTTCATGTTCTTACCAGACATCTGATCACGTCCATATTTTTACAACTTAAACCACCCTCAACCTGGAATCTCCAAATGCATGGAGGAAGTTGGCCAGATGTCCACCTTCATAGTGGACATGCTTGGTGGAAATTGTGTAATTTATATCCTAAGACATTTCTACTTCAACAAGCTGAAGAAAAATGCAATTGAACCTNAGAATTTCTACAGGGATTAGGCTAGATTGGTGTTTTTCAAACTTGGCCCCTTTGTGTGGACATTCTCGCCCACCCAACCCATGGGAGTTGAAGTTCACCTATCTTAAAGGAGCCAAGTTTGAAAAACTCTGGGCAAGATAATCTCTATGATGCCAACTTTTAATGCTGTATGATTCTGTGATTACTTCTTACCTTTCACCTATATTTCAGGTATTTCCAACACTTTTCTTTCAGGAACTATGTAAATAAGTGTTATTCCTTTTATAATAAGCTGCTTTTTAAACAACTCTGGTCCCTGGGTGAACATTCTGATTCTTCTAAATTACAGGCCAGCATAAGTTGTGTTTCTCCAGGCCACACACACTAGCCCACCAGCCCAGTATTCTTGCCACTAGATTAATCCCCTCCTCCTCCCTCTCTTTTAGCCTTCCAAAGTGCAAAATTTTATCCAAACCATGTGGCAGATTGCTTGGGGGCTGACTCTTGTGCATTCAGCAAAGTGCAAAATTTTATTGCATTAATTAAATGGCCAAAAACAGGGAGAAGCTTTCAAAATTCAGCCAGGTAAGAGTTATTTTTGCTAGGTATTCACCTTCTATGCCTGGTCAAAATAAATAGTAAAAAAGTAGACTTCTGTCTTTCTTTGGGGGGGGGAACCCCTCCAACCTTCTTGGCTCTAAATTTAAAATGTTGATCTGATGAAAATCGAGGCAGCCTATTCTTTCGGCAAAATAGTCGTTTGGAAAGAGTGGTTTGATTAACTCCAGACTTCCACTGAATTACAGGTTAGACAGCTTTATTTATATGTTAGGAATATCCCCCCCACTTTTTCATGTTACTGTTTGATTCAGAGTCTTTATTCAACCTCCTTAACAGGAGAATTTGCATTTCCTCGGGACTTAAACAAGAACGTATTGAATGCGTTGATGTCGAAGAGGTAAACTAATGCTGGTCTTGGCTGGCATCCAGTCAGATCCTTCCTAACTTTCATGATGGCCCAGGATTCTTGTTTGGGCTGCCAAGGGCGGGAAACCCAGTGAAGTGTTGATTAGCTGGATGGAAAGCTTGTGAATCAAGACCATCCTTTGGAATTCATGGTAAGGAAATGTTGGAAAGCTGGAATAGGAACACTGGTTAAAGATGCCTTGTTCTTTGCTTACTTAGCAATCGAAAGAGGAAACCAGTGACCAGGATGTTGTCGCGCTAAGTTCTTTTTATAGATTTTTTTTTTTATGGAAAGCGATTACTTTTCCAAACACTGATGCCAAGAAACTAAAATGTCTATTTGTGTTTTCTTTGAGAAGGGCCTTTGCTTGCAATAATATTATCAAGCTATTTTGAACAGATATCCCTTCACTTCCAACCACTGAAAATTGCTCGTTGGGTGGTGCAGGTGGTGCAATTGTGAAGTGAGGCATCATGTGATCCTCCACCCAATTTTGTGACTGAGGTTGTTAAGTGAATCACTGCAGTTATTAAGCGAGACATCACCTGATCGCGATTTGAGACCTTCCCCACTGATTTTTGGGAAGCTGGCTAAAAGCAGGCAATGGCAATCGTGCGACCCAGGAATGCTGCAACCGTCATAAAGTTGCCAAGGGCCCAGATTGTGATCATGAGACCATGGGAACATTGCAGCTGTCCTAAGCGTGAGGATTGGTCATAAATACCTTTTTACAGCACCATTGTAACTTTGAATGCTAGCTAAACAAATGGTCCTAAGTTGAGGACTATCTGTAAGCACAAAAGCATGGGTTTTGCAAATGTGGCAGAGATTGTCAGAGAGTGAAAAGGATCCAAGAAATCTGATAATTGTGCAGTGATATTAAAATTCTTCAACCTCGACTCTTGACCAGTTTAGCTTTCTAATCCTAAAGATGAAATTGACCTACTGGTAACCTGGGGCTACATTTTCACCAGAGTTTGACCAAGGAACAACTCCGTAGCTTCTTCCATTCCAGATTTGGTGCTTGTAGTGTACAATAGTACCAGGGATGACAATGCATGCTTGCAGAGACAGCAAGGACTAGCGCTGATGATGTTAGCTGGTCGGTGTAATCAAACGTCTACAAGAAAACAACCAAGCTCAGAGAGCACCAAGGACCCCTCAGACAGCAGGGCAGTTCGTGAAGGGAACAAGCAAGGAAACAACAAGGCCTTGCTTTACTTGGTGGCAGGGCCAGCCTTGATTCCTTTTGTGCAACCAAGCTACATATTTCTTGATTGTCCATCATTGGTTAGGGACAGTGATGGGATTCAAATTTTTTTAC
>AZIM01000564.1:255563-266660 GCA_000516915.1 Ophiophagus hannah | reverse complement strand
TCAGAACTTGCTGAATACCACCTCTGCCTAAAGGGATAGCTTTGAAGAAGAAATTAACTGGGGCTGCAACAATGTTCGTCACTGTGAAGGCTAGTCAATTAAACTCAAAAAAAAGACACATCATTGGTTACCATGGAAGAGATTTTTCCCCTCAATATTGCCTTTTCAATATTTGCAACATCTAGGCATATTGAAAACCATTGAAATAGATTTGCCATTCTTGTCGTAACTTGTATGTATAAAGTGATCTTTTAAGATCATATTTAATTCCATGACAATTGCTTCTGGATGGCAACTCTGCCATCCTTTTTCAATGCAGCGGAAATGGTACTCAGCTTTTGTTATGGCTGCATGCATATTTCATAGCATTTTCACTGTCTGGAAACATTCTGCTCACCAGTTTGCCTTCACAGCAAAAGGTGAAAGAAAAAGAAGAAAACTCTGAAAAATACCTCTAAATTAAGTAGTCTGTTTGTCACCAGTTTAGAATCATCCATGTGCAAGGATATTTCAAATTGTCATATATTTGACAGTACAGGTAATTCTGCTTAATATTATGAAGCCCAACAATGGACACAATCAATGTACTGAGAGAAATAACTGGCCCATGTGCCTATGGAGATTCTCAGTCATCCAGGTCATGGTTGTCCCTAAGGTGCTTTTCCCAAAGGCAACTGGACTTTCTTGGTTTTTGTGTTGAAGATGTTTCACTTCTCATCCAAGAAGCTTCTTCACTTCTGAAGTGAAGAACGGAAGAAGTTTCTTGGATGAGAAGCGAAACATTTTCAGGGTAAAAACCAAGAAAGTCCAGTTGCCTTTTGTAAAAGCACTTTTGAAATAACTGGCCCAATGCTACCCAGCTGGCTTTGTTTAGTGGAACTAAAACTCAGGGACACCTGGATTCTAGTCTGGGGCATTAACCACTACATCCACCTGAAGCCTTACCACTTTGAAAGTAATTTGTTGTTCTTCATGAGTGTTCTTTATAATAAAGGCAAGACTGAAAATGTCCTTTAAATAAAATAAATAATAATAATAATAATATAATAAAATAAAATAATAATAAAATAAGAAATAAAATAAAATAATAAAATCCTCTTTTGAATAAGAACATACTTTAACTATCACACTCGGGCAGTTTCTGAAAACAGAATACTGTTCTGGAACATAAAAACTTCACAGAAGCAATAATCAGTCTAATCAGCAAATTTCAGATACACTATGTCTCTTGATGCTTTATAGCCAGGAGTCTGGGCTATATATACTGACTATTATCAGTCCTTTTGATATTTGCATGTGCAGGGGTGGAAAAGGATAGAGGTTGTGCCTCTCAGGTTTATATGCTGAATTACCACGATATGTTTAAGCCATTGCTTTGGTTTTCTGTTGCATATGCTATCTGTATAAAATGACCTTATAGATGTATTATAGAATGCATTTTATTGTGTAATCCTCCCTGTCAAAATAGGTACAAGAACTATCAAATTTTAAAGTGGTCAATTACATGAGTTATGTTTTTTTTTATGAATTTCATGGCTACCTAAACATGTTGATAACAAACCTTACATGCCAGATCCTTCCTTAGGAGCACCAAACACCAAACTCAATTCTCCAGCAAACTCCAGGTGATTACCGTCATCTTCCTAAACTCAGAAATGCCTTTTTGTGGTCCCAAACTCTACAAAACCCTTCATTACTGTAGAATGTACACATGTACAGTGATGAGGTCAAAGTGGTGTGAAATTCTGATGGGGCTCTTAGCCTTAAATTTTGATCTTGCTATGATTCTCTGAACCATATTCATATCCCTTCATCTTTATTGGACTTGTGCAAGTGTTGAACATCACCCCATAGCAGTCTGCAATTGGTGAGATCTACCCCCACTCTCTTGGTTTCCAGAAGGGCCTTAAAACCTGAATCTGTTGGGAGTTCTGGGACCCCAATTGGGGGGGGATGCTCTATCTTGCGGGTGACTGACAGGGTAAAGTGAAGTTCCCACCCCCTGCTCCCCGACCTCTTGGCTTTTATTCTCTATTTAATCCTTATTAATTTTAATTGTTTTATATTACATTTTAATCATTTTGTAAGTCGCCCAGAATTGCTTCAACAACAACATGGAGACAGGGATATAAATTTGATAAATATATAAATTGAATCCCCACCTTTCTTTAACACGTGTCTCTTTTCTGAACCCTCTGGGGACACCCTATCCCATAATCTGAGGCACCTGGAAAAGATCACTGAAATGGGAAAAGCCGCTTGCGCATATGTTCAGACACCTATCCCACCGTTTTCTTTTCTACTCTGAAAATCAGGGGATTTTGTTTTCCTATTTGAGCATGTCAAAGTTTTCCTTTTCTAATTAAGTATCCTTAAGTCAAATACTTCAATAATGCATTTACATTGTAAAAACCCAAGTAGCTCCTCGCATAGCAAATTAACCATGATTATTTATGCCTTAAGAGCTGGTGTAACGCAGCAGTACTGTCAAAGGCCAACCATTGCCTCAAACGGTGTGGAGCACACAATGATCTGGAAGTCCCTTGGATAATGACCCTGGGGTTATGAGACCTGAAAACTTCATCCATTGACATAAAAGTGGCCTCAAGGCAATCGTAGTTGGCATTTTGGTTACCGGAAAATACACAGACAATATGCATTTTAAACGTCTGTTTGTAAAGAGTGCCTGGAATAGCCACTGGTCCACACGGCGTCCTTTATTGAAACTGACTTCTCATTACTACAGTTCCCAAAGTTTCACAACATAGCTGCAAACCATACTAATAATAGGGCTCCCACCACACTTACATTTAAGAATTGGGTTTTGCTAACTGCTCAAGTAGTCTCTCCCTTTAGCAAGAAAAAATTAGGTTGCTCTGTCAGTTTGCTGTTGTGAAGCACTGCTTTAAAATCAGCAAAATCAGATAATTGGTCTGTCATATACTAAGCCATGGTTATTTAAATATACTTTATTGAGTAAAGTCAAAGCAGCTGGGTTCATCCAGCATGTTAAGGTATAAATGTGTCTTTACAAACCACTGGAGTATGCTTGGTTTCCACTATATAGAGTACTAAACTAAAACCAAACCAACTGCGTTATGGCTTAACAAATTGTATGAACCAGGTTTATTGCTGACAGGTAGTGTGTAGTCCACAGTTTAACAGTGGGCAATGGGACTAATTTGTTATATAGCAGAAATTGGGTCATTGGAAGGGTAGATCCAAATATATGGTGCAGGTTCTACATAGATTAAAATGAGATGGGTCTTTCAAATATTGCTGAACTACAATTCCCAGCTGCCTTAACAAGTAATAAGTTTTATTCTGGTCAATCTGGTGTCTCCTATACTTATTCACCACACTCGCTGCATAAGTTGGATAGTTTCAGATATGAAATTGGAGAATATCAGCAAAATTTCTCTGGTGGATTTCAGTATTCATGTCAAAGCCAGTATAAGAGAGCTCCTTTTGTGGCTATCAGCTGATCTCCAGAAGCTCATACCAGGAGTGCAGAGGACTGGTAATAGCAGTGGCACAAGATCTGTTATGTTGTTTTCTATCACAGATCATCTTCTATCCACTGCTCTTCCCCTACCGCCCTAACTCCTACCAATCCTTCATCCAAATGAATTAACTACATGGGGCTGCAGTGGAAACGTATGCCCTATCACAATGTGTGACAGAAGAAACATATTGCAGGATCCAGGGGTTCAATATTTTAAATGAACTGAGCCAAAGTCTGACTAATTCAGTTTATGACAACACAGCAATGCAGGTCAGCTTTGGAAAGTGCCATCTGAGGAATGTTGCTTAATTTTATGCCATTTGAGTTTCATAGCTTTTTGCAAAGTTTGCTTTTCTCTTTCTTATGTATGCAATATCCTATACAATGCAGCTGTCTAGAATAAGAAGTTCTGTCTTGCAGAATTGGCAAAGGAATGTTGCCTCAAGTTAAAACTTTATGAAACCATTGGGTTAAAAAAATGTGCTCATAATAATTATTGGTATATCTACGTAGATTGTCCCTAATCAACCCATGATGGTATAATTTCATTAATTTTCTCCAGTTGTCAATCTAATGCTCTCCTGTCAACATAGAAGGGGGGGCATTTTTGTTGTGACATGTTGTCTACAACTTGACACCCTTGAGAGATCTTATGGCATGATTAGCATTACGTTGGCTACCTAGTTTCCTAGTTACACAGAAGTCATTCTCCCTCAAGTTGGTTCCTTCTAGACATGCTAGTTTTATACTTTTATGTATCATCTGGAGATAAATAAACAATATGCTTTCAGAAAGGGTAAAAAAACATCAGACAATATCCTCCTGATACCAGCCAAGCTATCAACAAACAGAAAATGAAAGAGCATCAGAATAATATATATGTGCAATTATTCAGATCTTAGCAGACTCTGCTTATTGAATAAAGCAGTGAAGCAAGGAGAAGGAAAAAAGGCTGCTTTGATATTATGCCAATTTGCTTTCTTTAATAACTAGTCTATTGAAGAATTCTAGAGAATTCAAAAAGTGCACATTCTTCCCTGGGGATGGGCTCCAGCATGAATCTGAAAGCATGGAAGAATCAATTTTTGGTCCCGGTGACCAATTCAGATTGGAATTGGATTCTGCAACACGTATATTTACCTTCGTTGTGAGAATGTAAAATTTTCCTTGATATTGTGTGGCATTTTGATTGGTCCCTTTGTCTGTTTCCACATTACATTATGCTTATATGTTGCTCTGATACTCCTTCATTTTCAGCTCAAGAAAATATTTCTAAATTGAATATTGGGGTTGCTTGTCTACCAGGAATCATGCTGGTTTATGACCCAATACAGATTTGAAGATGATGATATTGGAATTCAAGGAATAATCTTTCATATACTCAATATGGCTTCATAATATTTGCATTTTTAAGGCACAGCTGGGTACTATGTGGTAATCCTGATGTTGTTTGACTACAAGTCTTAGCAGCCTTAACCAACATGGCCAGAAGGGAGAGATAGTGGGAACTGTAGCACAACAACATTTGGAAGGCAAAGATTCTTCACCTTTGTTTTTAAGGCAAGTCCTCACCAGCTGATCTGGACACCATTGCATCATTGAGGGTTGGGAGATCTTTTCTAATTAAACTCATCATTTCTGGGATTCTTTCTTACATAAAAATAAGGAAGAAAAGGAATGTACTGACATAAAGGGTTTTTTTTAAAAGTGACAATGGTATCGTACCTGCTATAAAGAGATTCCTAAACAGTGTTGTTTATATCACCAGAATAAAAGACCAGAAGAATTGGTGGTCAGCAGGAAATTTATCACATAAATGGCAACTCAGTTTAGGTGCTGAGAGACCTAGAGAGATTTTGCCTTAATTAAATTCATAGGGCCGGAAGAGAGCTTGGAGGTATTCTAGTCAAACTCCCTACCCAAGGTAGGATTATATCACCTTGGACAAATGGTTTTCCAATTTTTTCTTGAAAACCTTCAGCGATAGAACTCCCACAATTCCAGGAAGCAATTGTTATAAATGTCAGGAAATTCCTCCTTATTTCTTTGGATCGCCCTCCGATGAGCTTCCACCCATTACTTCTTGTCCTGCCCCCAGGTACTATGGAGAATAAATTGACGCCCTTTGCCTTGTGACAGCCCTTCAAGTATTTGATGAGCACCCTTTCAATCTTGGTCATTTATGAAGATGTTAAAGAGCGTTGAGCCTAAGACAGAATGTTGAGGTACCTCACTGCATGCTTCCATCCATGTAGAAATAGTTCCACTGAGGATCACATGCTGAGTATGGTTGGTCAGTCCAATTGCCAATTCATCTGGTGAATTTTCTAACTCCAAGAGTTAGAAAATTCTAACAGGAAGAACAGGAAATTCCTCTTGCATTTCCTCTTAAAGTTTCCAAGATTTTGTATGCACCCCAAATGAGCATTAAAAAAACTTTCAGAAAATTCATGTTGTTTCTGCTTGCCAGTTAAACGAGGCTTAACACCCTCCTTTATTGTATTTCTATGCATGGATGTCCACAATGGGGACAAATAAGTGTACCATTCATGATATCAATAAGACATATGTATGATGTCATGACACAACAACTGACTTGCATGATTTGCACAATAATGTCATGACATCTGTGTTGTCAATTTAATGTCCTCATGGCTTATTGCTAAGATTGCCACTTTTTTACCTTTAAAAAAAACCTATGGTAGAATAATTTGATATTAAACTTATGCTTTGCAGCAATCCTCAACATTATGCAATTAACACAGACTGTCCATGCACATGTTGAGTTTCCAGAAGGGTAGCCATGTTGATCTTTTGCAGAAAATTAAAATGGCATGGTAACATCTTAAAAATCATGAATTTATTATTGGATTAACCCACTTCACATACAGTTTCAAGATGCAAGACAATAAGCCATTATTTCTGCTTGAGGGAATGATCAATTACTGCATTTTTCCCCTTTTAAACAATCTTCAATACTTCCTCACTAGCACTACACACACACATACTATATATTCACACCACCAGCGAGCTGTTAAGAAACTGTGATCTGTTTTATTATGGATTTCACGTAAGTAGGAGAACAAAGTCATCTATTTGCTATATGTTCTATTTTAATAAACTATACTTTCGTTTCATTCAGTAGCTTCAGCCTCTGGCTATCTGTTGCTCTGTATATTAGTTTTAAATAAACATTGCTTGCAATAACACTGTTCTGCCTCGAGTTAAGAAGTGGTTAGATTTGCTTTATATTTGTGATCCCACTGAAAACATTTATTCAGTCCCAGGGAAAAATAAATGTGCTCCCTCAGCTCTGTCAAGTATAAACTGTTATTGATCTCCTAAATGAAATTTGTCCATGCTGATCAATCAAACACATTATCCTTTTTCCCCCTTCAGTCCATTACCAGCAATTGGAAACTCTCAAGCATCAATAGTAGGTTGGAACACACATGCCAACACATTTAGCCTATAAGCTTACACTATCTGAATTATTTTAACTTTCTTTATCTCTGCCAAACCACTCAACCTCAGACTATTTTCTTCTCTGAGAAGAAGGTTAAACAAAATTAAATTCAGTAAAAACACTGATGTTTTGCGTCAAAAAAATCCACTGAAACAGCATAGCAATGGCTATCAGAATTAGAAACCATAGCACTGTGCACATAAGATAACAGGGCATTTGAAAGAGCACTGTTGGAATGCACACAGCACGTCAAGTACACACAGGCATAGAGGGTCTATATACAGGAAGGGTTTGGACAGATTGTGATTGGTATTCTAAAGCTGGGTGCGAGGAGAGCCAAGTCAGGTGGCACACATTGTTTTTTACCTGCACATCCTTTCCTGAATGAGGAACTTCACATGCACAAGTTTGTGATCACAGAGCCTCTCTTAAATATATCCCGATATGCAAATATTTATTGTGTGGCACTAAAATGGTACTTAGCCATTGAACAGTTTAAACAGTGGCTTTCCAAGGGTGGCCTTCCATGCCCCTCTTAAAAGATATTTCCAGCTGCATAAAGAAAATTAAAAATGCAAAGTCTGGTGGTGCTAATAAATCTATTCCTGGTCAAATTGGATTGCCTGTATTTTTTCAAATTGTAACTATTTAGATGAGAACAAAGAGTTCTGGTTATGCATAGGAGGAAAGGAGGAAGTTGTAATCTTGGGATGGCCATCAAGTTATTGTTTTGCCACCTTGGGCTAATTTCATAAGTCTCTGTCCCTGTCTGTTCTTCTTTCCTTCCTTTGTTGAGGTCAAGATGGCAGACATAGCTGTCCTTCCTAGTTTATCTATGACAACAATCCTAGAAGACAGATTGGGCTGAGGAGGAATGACTGGTCTGTGTTGCCATTGAGATTATGTGGCTGAGAATGACTTAGAATATGGACCTTGCTAGGGCCAGTTCTACAACTGAACACACTGGCTTTTTTTATGGTGACCATTGAACAAGGTTCAATACTGCATCTATCTACTTCTTTTGTTCAATGGGCTCTTATTGTGCAGTCCATGTCCGATGGAAATACTGCAGAGTAGACCAAGGTCCATGCAAAGAAGTAGCAATGGAAATCAAAAGAGGAGAGGAAGTTGTCTCCACCACTGTCTAGCTTAAAAGACACTGTGCACCTCCAGGGACAGAGAAAGTCACACAAGAATTTGGGCAAAAGAAATGTTGAGAACCTATACAGGACTACTACAGATGCTGAAAAGGGAGCTCCACGGATCCTTCTAAAAGATCTTAAATTTAAGATCTTATCTTGTGTTGAAGCCTGTAATAAGCTATGCAAGTTATGTACAAATGAAGGACAAAAGCTGATTACCATTTTTGTTTCGAATATAAAATAATATTTTCAGAGCAGTGCTAAATTTGCATTCAAAACAAGCCTGGTCAAGGGAAGAACAGCTCCATCTCTCAGCAAAGCTCATGTACTAATTAGGACCATGTTTATACAACTGGCTTAGCCAACTGGCAAAAATTGCCTATTGCCTAAACCTCAGCACGGATGCTTAGTTGTTATTTTTAAATGAAAAAAATATTTGCAAATGTATATTAAGGACCAAACTAAAGATTAAATTTTGTAACTGGCACTTTCCCCACAACATATTTTTTTTGTCCAAATTGCCTCTCTCCACACCTGTTGTAACCCACTATTAATACCAAATGGAAAACATAACACTTCTGCTTCTGTATGTTTTTGCCTTTATGACTCATAGAAACAGAGATGTGAAATTTGTTCTAGGGACATTGATTAAAAATTCATACTGCATCCCCAATTCTCTCCCCCAAACTTCCTTTTTTAGCTAAAGATATCTAGGAAAAATTGATCACATATCTGACATCTTCTTATCTGGTATCTATCCTGTATCAGGGATGTCCCAGAAATTATTGGATGAAAGTTCCGATCTATGAAAAATTTCTAATTTCACCCTATTGCTCAGAGTAGCTTTTTTTGTTTTGTTGGTACAAATTTAATTTCAGATGAGCTGAAAAAAGAAGGGAAACTGTCTCAATAAGTGCTATGAAGAGCTGATACACCGTTGCTGTCAATAGCTTATGTGCTGGTCTTCTGTCTTACTGATAGGTAATAATTTTCAAAGCAAGCTTAGGGAGCCGTGACTCTTGATTAAAACTAATAAGGGAGGGAGACATGGCTTTTTAAAAATCTCTCAAGAAATTATTACTGACAACTCTCCTTTGGATTCCTTTATAGAAGAAAAGCAATGAGAACTTAAAATGGAAGGAAGTAGATCCAAGATTTTGCCTGCAGCATAATGATGACATTACTGTTGCTGTTATAGACCAAGTAAAAACCTGAATAATACTTTTGCAACAGACTCTTTCAAATCAGTATCCTCAAACAATGGATACTCTCCTATCAAATTTAAGCTTATTTCATACGGCACTCAATATATTCTTAAATATATTTAGGAATATTTTTTGCTGAACAAAACAGGACTTACTTCTGATAAGATTGCAGTGTTTTTCACCACATGTAAAAAAATGAAAGGGATTTCAGTTGTGGCAGCCATCCTGAATTTATTGACCCCTCTTTTTGTAGACACCATGATCAGCACAATAATAAATCTTTATGTATACACTTGTGTTTGATATGGGTGAAAGAGAAAGGTATTGAGTCAGGTCAATCTTTATTTCCCACCAAAAAATCTGACAAGATTGCAAGAAGCCTGCCTCTGAAACACTGCTTTAAGATGCAAATTAAGCAAAAATGATCTAGGCAGACACATTAGCTGGGATCACGCATCAAGTGACCACATACGATTGTGTTGGGTTTACATTGTGTATTGTTGTTGTTGTTGAGTCAGTTGATTCAATAAAAACAAATGACAGTATCTGTGTTTTTGCAAAGTCATGACTGAATCATCTAATCCAAGCCCTGCCAGATTTCATTCCACCCAAATGATCAATTTTGTGCAAGTTAATACTGAATGAACATAAGAGCAGTTCTTTTATCTGGGGGTGCATCTCGGAAGTCTGTAAAGCACTTGTAAATGTACGTTTAGTCACTTATTTTTAAAAAATTAGAAAGAACCCCCATAATGTATCTATGTATTGATTTACAGTTAGAGATCCAAGGACAATTTAAAAAGAAAAATTATAAACTCCCCAGAGTGGAGGAAGTTGTGACCAANTATTAAAGAACACGGTAAAAAAGGTATACAAGCAGTCCTCAATTACCACAATAGGGACTTAGCCACTTCCTTACTAAGCTACTTAACTGTTAAGTGACTACACCCAACTTATGATGTCACGTGTATAATACTTTTACCTGTGTATAATACAGGTAGTCCTCAACTTACGACCACAATTGAGCCCAAAATTTATAAGTGAGAAATTTGTTAAGTGAGTCCTGTCCCTTTTTATGATTTTTCTTGCCACATTTGTTAAATGATTCACTGCAGTTGTTAAATTAGTTAACGAAGTTGGTAAGTGAATCTGGTTCCCCCATTGACCTTGCTTGTCAGAAGGTCGCAAAAGAGGATCCCATGACCCCAGGACACTGCAACTGTCATAAAAGGTTGTCAAGCATCCAACAATTGTCAAGCAAATCCTATGACCATGGAGATGCTGCAATGGTCATAAGTGTGAAAAATGGTCATAAGTGACTTTTTTGCAATGCAGTTGTAACTTTGAACTGTCACTAAGTGAAATGTAAGTCAAGGACTACTTGTACTGTATAATACTTTGACCTGTGGTCAAACACATGAAGATGACATGTAACATACTGTCAGCGTTCCAGAAAACCTCCACTCCAACAAATAACCCCGAGACAGACATCTTCTCAAAAGTTCTGTTTTAATTGGATAGTAAACTGGCACAACTGGGGAATCCTGAATCTGAAAGTTCCAGGCTTCCTTGCAATAAGTAAAAACTACAAATCCATCCCCTGCACCCATCATCACATCACATGCCCCAACGTCCCAACTTGAGACTTCCCCTCACTTATGCACAAAATAACATGACCTTGAATTAGAAAAAAAATGTATTATGACTAACTACATACACTCCAGTGGTGGGATTCAATTTTTTTTNCAGTCAAAGGTGGTATTTGCCAGTTCTCTGAAC
>AZIM01000564.1:218077-228525 GCA_000516915.1 Ophiophagus hannah | reverse complement strand
TGTGTCACCTCCCTAGCAGCATACACTAACCAGGAAGGGCACAGGTCCAATAAACATGTGGTGGAGCTCAGCTGCTGCATAATTCTGTCCACATGCATTTTAAACTGGATGAATAGGTTTGGGAGCTTGAACAGTTGGTTACCTGGTTTTCCAGACCACCTGCCATTCCAACTCCTTTGTCCAGTTTAAAATTCTTGTGAAATGTATTTTGAGGTATATTTAGCTGGGAAATTGCTAAAAAGGATCTTTTCACCTTGCTAGGAAAACTTCTTTTAAATAAGTGAGTCAATGGCAAGAGCTGTTCAGATTTAGCTTGGGATTTGATGTTTTATGTTGGTTGGGAAGTTGTCTTCCCTTTATTCTCTATTGTGAATGGGAATAAAATGTGGTAAAGGAGCAACTCTGTCCAGTGAGAAAAGAAAAGAAATAACTGGGCCTTCCATTAGGCAAAGGAAGACGGCTTCTGATAAAGGGAATTCAGAAGGATGCAGAATGGACAGAGAAGAAGCACACATAGCTCCAGTCCACAAAGCTGTCCTGCTTGGGTGCTAATGGACAACACTAAAGGGGACTGGGACAACTTGCCACAGCCAACTTGCTGTGGCCAACACACCATGTCCAACTCGCCACGGCCAACTTGTCGCAGCCAATGCATCACAGCCAACTCACTGCAGGACAACTCACTGCAGGACAATTGAACAATTCTGTTTAATTATTTAAAATAAATAAAAAATATTTCAATTTTTGCCATTCACAATTTATTCTGTTCCTCCTTTTTCCTCCTTTGTTTCATTGATTCTATTCCACCATTGCTTTGATATTAGCGTAACTCTTGTCCCCCAGCAAGTTGTTCTGCAACAAGTTGGCCATGGCGAATTGTCATAGACCCACACCAAAGCTGGTCCAAGACGCTTGGCTGTCTGTGACGTAGTGACAAAACAGCTCCCCCTTTTTTTCCCGAGGGAGGACCCAACATGCTTCAAAGTCAATAAAACCATCAGCATTGAAGTAAGATTCATCTGCTAGGCAGATCAAACTTCATCCATGGAACAAGGCAAGAGAGGAAGGACGGTAGCAACAATTCTGCTTCGGGCAAACAAGTGTTTTGAACCTGCCAGTTCCTGGGAAAGAGTTACAACTAGAAATCAGGAGACACAACTGCAATTCAGCCCTTAGACATAGATCGTTCATTGCTTACATAAAACAATAGAGTTGTTTTCCATTAAAATGCCCATTAAAACTGGCTAGGGCCTGAGGTAAAAAAGCAGCCCTATCAGGAACGATATTCATGAGAAGCATACAAGCTCCCAGAGCCTTTTTTCTTGACAAAAGAAACCAAGCTTTTCCCTAATAGAACACAGCTCCCAAAGGAGCACCTTTCCTCACTGAGCATGCCATTTGGAACACTGACCTCTGTGATCCCTTCTGAAGCCAACCAAATCTGAGCAGGATAAGAACTAATTTGCTCCATCGTCTCGTACTAATACTTCCTTCCAGAGAGCAAACACAGAAGTGTTTTCTGAATGCCTTGACGCAAATGCGGCGTGTCATCTATACCCTTTTGTTGAACAACACTTCCCGGTTTTGATTGTGGAGACATTGGTTGTTTTGCTTTTTGGAGTTTTTGTTTAGAGATTTTCATTTAAAGCATTTTATCCCTATTGATCACAAGCACATATTATATTCTTGCAACAAAAGAGAGAGAAATGAGAAAGAAGATTATTCCTTAATGTCTAATAGCAGTGGAAACGGCAATCTGTCTTGAGTTGCCTCGAATTTAAATCAGTTTACCTGAAATGCATAACTTCCTACTGGTATATTTCATTTATAGAATGCTTATAGGTTTGTGAATTGTTACCTTAGTTTAATCTTTCCTTTATACTGCTCTATTTAGTAAACATACTATACTGTATAAGGTAATATACAATTATAACTGCAGGTGGATATGTTTCGGATGACTCAAAAGTATTTAAACTTAAATATGAAAGTCACACAGTAGAATTCTCCACTTTTATAATGTAGAGTAGTCAGTGGATCTACTGTAGAAAAGGTGATATGACAAATGCAATATTTAGTCTACACCAGGGGTGTCAAACTCACAGCCTAAGGGCTGGATGCGTCATGCGCTGGCCACGCCCACCCCCAGTTTAGCAAGGGGAGGGGAAATTATGATACATCACGTGATAACAACATGACGCCATGAGTTTGACACCCCTGGTCTACACTATTTTCTGCTTTTCAAGAGGCATAAATACAAAAAGAACATACAATTTTAAAAAGTACCTGCCCTTATCATTGTAATCCTATATACTTTTTACATGAAAGTTAAGTCCCATTTCAATTTATGAGACTTACTGTCATGGGAATAGCATATTTGGGAATAGCTTTAGTTTAAAAAAATCAGAATTAGAGGAAGGCACATATGTGCACACACATACACACACACATTTTAACAGTGCATAAGTATAGTTTATTTGCTAGTTCCTTCATTGCATGTGAGTGTGGATAGAGTAGTCACCTTATCTGTCTAATATAAAATATCTGCATCTAGCTCAAATTATTCTGAAATCCTGGCCTGGGTTAAAGAATGGATTTGCGGTATGCAGTACAGTTTCATTTTGCACCATAGAGATCCATTTCATTGGGTAACTTTCCAGGACTTTCAGAGAAGCCTTATTGTTTACTCTCCTTGGATAAACCTCTGGATATCCATCTGTAGCAAATAGTGTCTATCACAATCTTCACTTCAACAAATTTATATTTGGGAGGAGCAGAACTGAAAATCATACGGCTATCTGTGTAATACTGCACTGCCGAGCCTAAATGACTAATCTTTCTTTTGCCCAAATAGTGGGCAATGAATGCTGTCAACTGATAACGAAAAAAAAGCACACATAGTGATTCAATTCATGTTAACTCAGAAGAAGCCTGTTTGGTTATTTATTTATACTGTGTGGGAATTCACACATACACACAAATATTTTATGTTAAGGCTTCATTATAAAGTTGCAGTGTTACTCATTAGAATAATGGGACATCACAAATGTATTCAACCCTAAATATGCTTTTAAAATTAGATGTCTTCTCCCCTCAGTTATAGACTGAGATATATTTCTGAGAAAGAGAAGAAGAGAGCAAAAGCCCCACCTTGTGGTCAATGAATGTCACATTTCTCCATGCAGCAAGGTTTTCCCCCGCCAAAGTTACAATGGATCTTTAAAAAGGAGTGGGGTTTTGTCCTATTTTGTCTATTGATAGAGAGATACATAATTTGTATACAGTCTTATGTGGAAAGTTTGGTGAGCCCAAAGCACTTCCCCTAAGTAGCAAGGATTTAAGAATTGCAGTGATTCACTTAACAAATGTGATGAGAAAAGTCGTAAAATGGGGCAAAACTAACACATTTCTCACTTAACAACATAAATTTTGGGCTCAAGTGTGGTCGTAAATTGAGGACTACCTGCATTTTATTCATTTATTGATTAGTTTTGTGTGCCATCCATCTTATCCAGGCGCAATTCTGGGACACTCTGAAATCTAAATCTAAATCTTAAAAGGTGTAAAAGGATTGCTAATTTCTAAAGATGGAGTGTTATAACATTGTATAAATCTCCCTATGTTGAAAAAGAAAGTGTATCTGATAATGCTAAAATATATGGGACTTAGTGTTTTAAACTTTATCCAAACTCAGAGAAATCATCAAACTTCTGTGCAATTGTGCTGAGACTGTAGCTGCATGATATTTTATTTTTTGCCCGTTTCCATTGTCTTTAAAAGAATAAGAGTTCACATAGTGGGAAAGCTCTTAGATTCCAATTAAAAACTGGATTTATGAATAGCTTTTGTACCCCAAAGTATCTCCCAGCATCATTGTAGAGATGCCACAAGACAGTAATTTGTACTCTCCTTTCATCTGTTCTTGCATACACACACATAGATAGTTTCCATTGGCTTCTATGATGGTGTGGTGGGAAGAAATGAGTTTTTAAAAGCATCACAGAACCCTAGAGCTTGTTTTATCGAGACATTAGACACACACACACACTTCATTGGGAAAAACTTCATTGATTCAATAGGAGTTTTAGTTAGTTCTATGTCTGAGATATGTTCAGTAGATCCGTAGAAATATAACTAGGCTGTCTCAAGAGAGATATACGACAAATTGAACCTGAACCTATGCCAAGAGATTAGTTCAAACAACCACAATTTTACCTAGAATGCCTGAAGGAATGTGAACTTGCTTTGCAGTTAAACTCATGGGGAGAAGGTCATCTCAATATTCTTTAACTTGCAGTCTTAGTTGACAATGAGGTAAATGTTGGTTGTGTGCGTATGTGTAATGAAGGAATCTCTTGCCTTTCTCATGCACAGTATAAGAATTTGAGGGATCAAGAAGAAAGTAATCACAAAATACTGTTATACTTGCTGGTGTATTAATATGCTATAAGCATGTAGACTGAAGTGGTTCTTCACAGATGGCTCTATGAAGCTCCCCAAAATGTTATTCCTTTAGAATACTTGAATCACTACATCCATGATTCTTCTGACTTAAGTGGTCCCAAGGGAGTAAATGTTTTGATTTCCCATAACTTAGCATACTTTGAGGCTTTATGGGAAATTCAATCTCAAGGCAGGATTTCATCACGAGTATCCAGAGGTGGTATTCAGCAGGCTCCGACCAGTTCTGGACAAACGGTAGCAGAAAATTTGAGTAGTTCAGAGAACTGGCAAATACCCCCTCTGACTGGAGATTTTACAGTATCCTTCCCCTGCCACGGCCACAGAACCGGTAGTAAAAAAATTTGAATCCCACCACGGTCACTATCAGTCCAATAGTGGTGAGCTTCCAAACTGGTTGTGGTCCTGACACTTCAACCAGCAACTGTGACTTGCATCTTCAGAGATAAAGTGATAAAGTGATCTGGTCTGTGTCACACTCCAAGCAACCGAACAGGAACTAACTGAGTGGTGGTGTTTGTACTATGTCAACAGAATTGGACTATGTCAACAGAATTCTGGTAAGCCAGTTTCTGACAGATTCTTCATCCAAGTGAATTTATCATAGGTCTGATTTCAAGAAGTTGCAAAGCAGTTACTTTTTATTGGTCTGTGTTTCAAACACAATACCACTATATTATTATCGTTTTATCACATTGTCAACCAAATGTTTAGACTGGATTTGACATTTTATCCACCTATTGAATTTTCCCCAAGGGCCTGGGATATCATTATTTCAAATGAGGCTGTGGTAGGTGATATATGGCGTTGGTTAATTAAGGATTGTTTTATTTTGGTGTGATCTAAAGGTGGAAACTTTGTCAATCTTCAAACTCTCCTCCTTCTTGTTAAAGTTATTGAGATATTTATACCTCAATAGTTCTCCAGGTGGTCATGCCTTGATAGGGTTGCTAATACTTGTGGGTTTTTATCTGATGCTCATTATATATGTGTTCAGCTACCACTGATTTATTGAAATTGTCCTAATCAGCAATATATTTCATGGTCTTTTAGTCAAGTGTTAATATTATGTTTTTTAGTTTGTGTGTGTGTGTGTGTGTGTGTGTCTGCAACTGCAAGGTAACTCCCTCTGATAAAGGCAGACTTCAGACATCCTTAGATGATAAAAGCATTTCTTGGATTTTTCTCACTGGTTTGTAAATAACTTTTAAGCTTTGTTTCTCCAGTAATTTTCCAATGTTGTCTGTAATATTCTCAGTATAAGAAGCACGTTACCTATAGGGAATGCTTTGTCTTTTGATCAGACCTGGACATTTTACAATCTCTAAGCCACATCTGGCCCTTCAACTGTCCCAGTCCAGCCTGTGGTGGCAGCAGCAGCAGCAGAGGGGGCAGGGTGGTGGCAGGCAATGATGGGGGGGGCAGGGCAGAGGCCCTCCACAAGAGTCCCAGTTTCTCATATGGCCCTTTGGAAAAATTAATTGAAAGAACATGGTGGCTGGGCACCATCAAAGCTGACATGAGTCAGAGCATGGTAACATCATCATCATGATGTTATTTTTATGGCTGGATTGTATCACTTCCCTGATCTCACTGTCAGAGCAACTTACTGCAGAGTATTAATCTATAAAGTAAGGGGATGCGGTGGTCCAGTGGTTTAGCAATGCTGGAACTGCCAGCCGGAAATAGTCTGTACTCCAGCAGTTCGAGCCCAGTTCTGTGAAATGGAGTGATCACTCAATCCCTAGCTTCTACCCATCCAGTTCAAAAACATGCAATATTGCAAGTAGATAAATGGGTACCACTTTGGTGGGAAAAACCTAGCTGTGTTCATGTGCAGAGAGAGCGGAAGGTGACACTGGAACAGACAAAGAGAGGCAACACCAATGGAGGAGCCCAGAAGAGCAAGCAACCCGAACGCCGCTAGTCAGCCTGATGTAAGTTAGTTCGCCCCCTAGCACTGCACCAAGGATAGGCATGCAGGCACCGAACAGAATGAACTATGTATAATGTGTATATATATATGTGTGTGTGTGTGTGTGTATGTATATTCTATAAAGTGTGTCTCAGCTTATCAGATCATCTTTCAGGCTCACAAATGTATCAAGCACAATTGATGAGAGTTTTAATGATAATGATTCTTTTCTAGCAGCGATGATGGTTAGACCTTTCCTCTAAACAACAATTCATATGTGTTGGTGTATATCCTAGTTATTCATTTTGCTGATGTTGCTGACAAAATAGGACACCAAATAATTAGACCACACCTGGCATGCCGAAAAGTTCATCTCCATTGGTTCAAATGATATCCCTCAGTCAATGACAACTTTCACTCAAAAAATATGCACACATGCATGCCATTCAATTTCAAGACAATCGTTTCGGCAGTTGTGGTCTCCATATGCTGTGAAGTATGTGTTGTCAAATTATAGTATTATCAAATTCACTTGTGGGATGCTGTTACATGCACATTACTATAAGCAGGGGAAATCAAGCAGGGGAAATCATGCAGGGCAGTTTTCTGTTAGCACTATGAACCTGACTGTAGCAATTAAAATCAGCCTGGCTGTTAAAATGAGCTTACAAAAAGGGCTACTGTACAGGAGGGAGGCATGCTACAATCTCTCTTCTTCCTCCAAAATTTTAGTACAGGAGCCGTCAGGAAATCATCTGTGTCCTTAAATAAAACAAGTGGTACCAACTGGATAAGTTTACCATGTTTGTTGGGTACTGAAGGCCATAGTTGTCTGGGGAAGAATTGGTTTATTTGTTCATTTATCTATTTATTTACTTCCATTTAATGACCATCTCTGAGGTATACTTCCTGTCATGCAATTGAAGAAGCCATTGCACATTAATAGAATACGGATCGTTCATTCAGCAGATCCCAGACTTAATCATAAACATGAATCATAAATCTAACTAAAACAGGGCTGTCAAACTCGCGGCCCATGGGCTGAATGCATCACACACTGGCCATGCCCACGCCCAGTTTAACAAAGGGGGAAAAAAGTCCTGATACATCACATGATGTTGCCATGACAATGTGAGTTTGACACCCCTGAACTAAAACTTCAGGATTGTATGTCACTCCATCTGTATTTTCTAATGCAACCAAGGCATTTACAAATTAAATTTAATCATCTACTTAATTCACTAATGAGGACATATATAAAGAAAAAAATAAATTTATGAATTACATTTAACCATCTACTTAATTCATTTTATTTGAATTTAATTACAAATTTCATCAATTTAATTTCTTACTTTCCCAACCACTTCTTCTGGACTGCAAACCACATGTGGCCTTTTCCTGAAAAAAAAAAGCCTAGGCCTGATGAAGATTATTCCAAGTTATATGGATTAATTGATTTTGTATAGTACAGATTCCCACATTCAAGTTTCATCTTCCTTTGAATGCTGTCCAATCAGAGCTGACTCTGAAACACACAAGGACCTTCTGCCCAATCACTCCAATTCTGTGTCTCCTCTATATGTGTGTGTAAACAACACAGTGCAACCAAGGGGAGACACAGAAAAGTCCATCTATGTACTTCCATATTTTGTTATGGAGCTCTAAAGGTTAATCACTATTTTCTTTACTGAAGTTTGTTTGATATTATTTATAAAGTTCAAACTAAGCAATGTCAATGCATTTGTCAAAGCAAAGACAAGGAAGGAAAACAGATGTGCAAAGTTTCCCATATTTCTGCAATTCATGTAACTGTTACGTCTGTAACATGAATATTCATTTCTGTTTTGTAACTGATTCTTAGTTCTGCTTGCAACACTTGAGCCTCACATTCTGCCAAATAAGTTTCTCAGCAAGAACATCGGGGGAGTGAAAACTACAAATGTTTCATGCATATATTTAAGCGTATAGAAAATTGGTTTTTTAAAACCATATAGTTTGCATGAAATCGAAGGCATTTGAAAATTCGGTCACACTTAAGTGAATCATGATTCCCATTTACTTCAAGAGGATTAAGGTATGATTATCTAGCCTGGATCCAAGCCAAAGTGTTTTTGCAACACCCATTTTTCACTACAGTATAATACTGTATAGTGTTCATGTATCACAAGGATTTTCACTGGCCTTTGGGTGTGTGTAATACATGTGATTTATTTCAGAAATTGTTCAAACAGCTTTAGAAGAATATCTCAAACCAACATAAGCTTGGTTTATATCTCATAAGCCCCCACTCCTTGGAATATCTTACTGTCTGAGGTAAGATCTATCCCTTGTCTTCTGGCCTTCCAGAAGGGCATTAAAATCTGGCTCTGCTAGTTAGCCTGGAGGCCCATGGAGATGCACAATGTTGGCAGTGGCTGCTAGATTAACAGAATATGCTGCTACCACATTGATCATACCTCTTGCTGCTTGTTTCTGTATTTAATGTTTTAATATTTCTACATTTATTTTAATTGTACATCACACAGAGTCACTTTGCAGAAGGAGATGGGGGTCATATAAATTGAATACATAAATACATAAACATGTAAGGGGAAATATTAAATATTACAAATTTTAAAACCACTGAAACTAAATCCACGGTTATCTTTTAAGACTGCCTTCATGAAAGCATAAGAAAATAGCTGACTCTTCACATGGCAACTATATCTATATATATACAGGTAGATGAGAAATAATAAGTAAACATGAATGGTTAACTGACAAAAATATACAAAAATTTTCTCATGTGATTGTAAAGTGAAATCAAGAGAAAATTTGATTAACAGGAGGATATTCTTACCAATGTTTGTTTATTCATGTTTAACAGAAAGGTTTAAAGTGGATAAAAGATGTTATGGTTTTGAACAAATAAGACTAAATTTGAAATTAAAAAAAAATTTTTTTAATTTTTTTATTTTATTTGGACTTGTATGCCGCCCCCTCTCCCGAAGGACTCGGGGCGGCTCACAGCTAAAAACACAAACAATAAATAATTAAAAAAATAATTAAACTCCAAAACAAGCCCAAATTATGAACTAACGATGAACATATCATTGCTAAAATGTATAAACTTTTGTTGAAATAGGAGACAGAAGGAAAAGAAGTGAAAAAATGTATGATAAAATGGGCTAAAAATCTGGCTATATTATACAGATGTGATTGAAAGGATTGAAATTTACATTATGTTCTAGTCTTAAAGAGAATTTTCACAAAATGATGTATCATTGGTATAAGTCACCAGAAAAATTGTCTAGAATGTATAAAGGTATTTTGAATTTTTGCTGGAAATGTGAACAACATGGAAAGACATTTTATCATGTTTGATGGACAAGTAAAAAAGCTAAAACATTTTGGATAGAAATACATACATTAATTCAGAAGATCTTAAAGATTAAAGTACAACTGAAATGAGAGATTTTTCTTTTGGGACTAGCAATGAGCAACTAAAAAAATATATCACAAAACTTTGTTTTTACAGGTTTTTACATCACAATTGGGGTTAAGACCACCAAGTGTTCCTTAAATAACTTCAGTGAAAGAAATTCTATGGCTTTCCAATAATTTTTTTATTGTGAAAATAACCATTGGAAAGTTTCCAACAGTTAGCCCACCTGAAAGAGCTTTGAGTCAGCATGAATAATGTATGCTTCTAAACAGGCAACCGAGTATAACACAATTCCCCTAAGTTCACAGGTTAGGGAGTCTGAAATGGAAGTGACTAATAAATGACAGGGACAGAAAATAATTTTAAAGGATATGATAGAATTATAATAGCCTGTGCTCTTTATTCTCCGTTAACTCTGTCAAATACATTTGGCATATTGACTCAAAACTTTCAATATCTGTTGGATCAAGGAGTCAGAAAATTGAATATATTCATGACAAGCAAGAATTACTGTATCATGCAATGGTTGTTGTTTTTTAAATATTACTTGGCTCCAATCTAATACTTGTGGTTGTCCTTTATTATCAACTTGGGCTTATTGTCTTTCTCACTATTTGGTCCTCCCAATCAGAGGTGGCATTCAGCAGGTTC
>AZIM01000564.1:207219-218026 GCA_000516915.1 Ophiophagus hannah | reverse complement strand
GGCAAATACCATCTCTGACTGGAGATTTTTCAGTATCCTTCCCCTGACACACCCACCAAGCCATATAAGATTACAGTTAGAGGAAACACACTTCATAAATTTTAGTCCAAACCTACCAGGTCTGCTTTTTAAACCATTAATCCAATCAATGGGTAGAGGTATGAAACAAAACATTTAAATCACTCAACTGTGTTGTGGCCTTATTTTGTAGATTTTACAAATCCCAGCTCACTACTGACAACTTCACAAATTTGGTTTAACTGTTTTGATGTAACAATATAATTAGGTAACAAGTTCGGCAGTGGATCATGTTTCGTTAATTTCAACCATCTGCTTCAGCATTTGTTTGTATGTGTACCAGATTTTCAGGGCTTCTCCACTCTAATAGTAATTAATGGCAATGTTAATATGATACATGAATTATATGCAGCAGTAATTCAACAAAGAATCATTTTATGAGACAGATTATATTTAGCAAGCATAGAAAATACCTCATGTTCCTGAATGTTGCTTTTTTCTAACTTCTGTAGATGTTTTACTTTCCTTATAATGAAACCCCTAATTAATTTCACAATAGCTTATGCATAATTTGTAATTTAAAAAGCAATATCATATCAGGTTGATTTTTATCATCATTTATTTAAAACACACTCTCTGCCTTTAGAGGACACGTATTAGCCAAGCTAGGCTTTCTGCAAATCCACAGAAAGCCTGATGTTCTCATTTTGAGTATTTGTGAAAATATTAAGCAAATGTATTGTGATCTACTTTCCCTCCCCAAATAATTAGTTTGCTTTAACTAAATTTTATTTATTAAATTTATATGCTGCCCATCTCACTGTCAATGAGCTTACAAACATAAAAAAACTCCTCAAAATCAGTGGTGGGATTCAATTTTTTTTTAATACCAGTTCTGTGGGCGTGGCTTGGTGGGCATGGTGTTGCTTGGTGGGCGTGGTAGGGGAAGGTTACTGTAAAATCTCCATTCCCACCCCACTCCAGAGGAAAGATACTGCAAAATCTCCATTCCCTCCCCACTCCAGGGGAAGGATACTGCAAANNNNCATTCCCTCCCCACCCCACTAACCTGCTTATCAGCTCCGTTCTCCTGTGCAGGGCAACAAAAGAACATCCAGCCAATCAGCTGGGACTCAGGAGGTAGAGAATAGATGGGGGCGGGGCCAGTCAGAAGTACTATTTGCTGGTTCTCTGAACTACTCAAAATTTCCGCTACCAGTTCTCAAGAACTGGTCAGAACCTGCTGAATACCACCTCTGCTCAAAATTCAAAATATTAAAACATTAACTATTAAATAAACAGAGATTAAATAAATTTAAAAATCCAGAATACTATGGGGTGGAGGTGGAATCTTCTTCTTAGTCCAATAATCACTTTCAACATGGAATGCCCCCACCAGGGCGTACGCCAATCGGCAAAGCCAGGAAAATTATATTCTTCCTGAAAGCATTGCATCGTGATGCCTCTCTCACAAAGAAACCTTCCTTGGGATCCCAAAAGAAGAATTCTCTAACAAAACAGTGTAAGTGGAGCAGCACCATGAACAACAGAGAGCAACAATTCTACAGCTAGTCCTTGACTTATGTCCATAACTGAGCCTTGAATTACAGTCGTAAGTCATGGCATCATTAAGTGGGTCGCCATATGACTGTCTGATTTTACAAACTCTTTTTGCAGGGGTTGTTACATGGATGCATGGTCTTTAAGCAGACATGGTATTTCTTAAGTGAAACTGTTTTATTCAATGGGCATTTTTTGCTGGAAACTAGAAATAAATGCCAGAAACTGGCAAAAAAGTCAAAAATTGTTATCACATGACCATGGGATAAAGCAAATGGCCGTAAATGTGAGCTGGTTGCCAAGCACTAAAATGTGATCATGTGACCACTGGTAGGCAGCTATCAGAACTCCAGAATCAGGTTTTAAGTAGCTCTAGGGAAGTCCATTGTAACTTTGACCAGTTGCTAAGCAACCGGTTGTTAAGCTAGGGTTACCTGTATTGCAAGGAATCCCTGGATTTCTGTTAGTGCTAGTGGCAAATCTGAAAACTGTTGGCATTTATATTTTCAAAGGAAGGACACCTACTGTATATTATTTGTCCCTCCCAATAACCTCTGGTATTTCATTTGAATAGTAAGTTTTTGCGTCTCTCTCTCTCTCTCTCACACACACACACACACACACAATCACAGCGATCAGGAAGAATTTCCTTTCTCTCTCCTGCCCTCCTTTTTTGCTTAAAACCCAGCTCTAAGAGAAAGCTTCAATAGTTCTTTATAGTTCTTTTCCATCTCTTATAATGAAGACATTATAAGAGGACAATTACTTTTGCACTCTATATTTTTGGTTTTACTCCTTAATAGAAAAATGATAAAAAATTGTAAGCATTGATCGATGTGCCCACTGTTTCAGTTCTCTAGTGGGATTTTGCAAGACTGGTCCTGTCATTAGACAGACACCATGCAAAATGCAAAAATTATGGGCATGTAATATGCCTTATAATAATTTCAACAGTTCTGCTGGTCTTGGAGAGATGCAGCAGAAGCTACTGTCTTGTCACCAAAGCTGAAATAAAATTTCATGGCTAATTGAGTAGTCTCAGTTATCAAAAAGAACTTCCAGGCAGTTCTTTGATATGGTATTTAATAATATTTTCTCCCTGAAAGTGAATACCACCTAGTAAAAGTGCCTTTTTGTTGCCAATAAAGGAGGAGCTACCAGGAGAAGCAATCCTAAAATATTCTTATACATGTGGAACAAATCCTTATTACAGTTTGTTGGTGCTTATTTGTTAATGAACTGTTTTAGGATGGCTGTGATGACCCGTGGTGTGGCACAAAGGCAACACAGTTACATAAGTAAGAAGAGTCCCTTTAATATCTCCAACTTTGCCCCCAGTGTCCAGTTACATTCGGCTGGAGAAAAAACTCTCCCAAGAACAGTCTTTAAGTGGAGGAAATTCAGTCTGAAAACAAAATACATACAAACTGTAAATAAAAATCCACACAAACCATGCTGCAGTAATTAACTTGACAGGGCAGGANNNGGAATTGCAGACTTGAAAGGCCAGCAAAACCCACACAGTTGGGAAGACGCCAGGAACACAGATAAGGCTCAACAATACCAGATAATTCACGATTTGCTGGCTGTGTGCAACTCCCCTTTTTAAACACTGTGTTCCCAGCTGCAGCTAATAAAGGGAATCAGAGCCCTTTTCTCCCCCGTANCCCTGTCAGCTGCTCGGCCTCCCCCTCTGAATCAGATTCCGACAGGGGCATGACAACAGCTGTCTGAATGGAACTTTTTAAAAACTCAAAATGCAGCAGAAGTAAAGAATGTCAGAAAACAGTCAAAATGATAGAAGTAATAGTTTCCTAACTTATTTAGTGAAAAAATATGGATATTTGTCCACCAGGCTGATATCGCCCTCCATCTAAAAGCCTGCCTCTGGAGATCTTTCCAAATATCTTTCCAACAATGTGTTTTTGGATAAGATAGTCCAAATTGGTTTCAAGACTGGAATTTTAAAAGCTGCATAAATATTCAGGCTGAGGTCTATGCTCTCTACCCAAAAAAATGAACCCTTCTTATTTGCCTTTCAAGGATTCCTCAGGAAGCAGGAAAGATGGAGCTTTTTTTATAATTAGCTGCTCTGTGTCACGGAACAAGTCTTTAGACATGCAAGAATGTTAACATCTAATTACCGCTTATGTGATTGCTAACAAAACATTAGTAAAGTGGCAAATGTTGGCAAAGTGGTAAAGTGTGAAGTTGCAAAGTGACAAATTTTCCACGTGAATAGTACACATCTAAGCTTTTGGATTCAAAGTTCAATTATGAAATTGTGAGCATGAAATACTTAACAAAATTTGCATGAATATTCAAAACAAACCTAATATTCATTGATGCATCAGTATATCCTTTGTCCAGAAGACTTGTTTCTGTAGCTTATTATCAAAGCAGTTACTTAATGACTCCAACAAGTGTAGCGTGAGAGGGAGACTACACTAGAAAAACAATCTATGGACTTGCTATGGTAGCACTGAATTAATTTTTGAGTAGACTTAAGGCTCAGCTGCTTTTGTTATCCTAGGGCATTTTTACCTGTAGATAAAGAAGGCTTAGCTCCTTTATATTGTATTAATCTGTACAGTAGTGATCTGTACAGTGAAAAAATAAATCAATGTTTGGGAGTTACCTTGCAAGGAATTATCCTCAAAAGTGGTATGTGCATAAATGTAAATCTGTAAGTAAAATAACCTGCACATTCACTTATTTTATTTTAATTCATTTTATTACATTTCTATTCTAAATCTCAGACCAAGTGGCTGAATTCCATAATCATATGAAGTTTTATTATTTCATTTTATATTGGATTTCTGTGTAATTTTAAACAGGGGCAAAAGAAAATTAAGATTCAGAATATGTAGCTGGATGACTTAATGGAGATGCTTAGGATTTCTGATTTCTACTACCTTAATGAAGTTGCTTTTATAAGAATGGCTTCTAACATTGCCAGTTGTACACGCAATAATATTTTTCTTCTTGCTGGCTGTAAGAAGAAAATCTGAACAAGCAGCGATAGGCAGACTTGGTGCCCACAATCGAAGATGACAATTTTTGGATTCACCATAAAATTCTGTAAGGCAAAATAACCATGAGAAAACCTTTTTCTGGCCTCTGGACTGACATATATATTTAAATTGCCTTATGCTCATTTATTAGTTCTTAGCTACAGTGCTTTTTATTTGAAAGAAAAAATGAGAGTACAAATCAGTTGCATTGATCAAGTTTCTTTGCCTGCTAGTACTAAAGTTGTATCTGAATCCACTTTTCTCTTCAACAAACCTCTTTCAGATTCTTTTCTCCTCCTTGGCTTGTACATTAATCACCATTTGGTACTGGATTGTTTTATTTTAAAAAAGGAGTTTTTAAAGATCGCTTGAAGGTGGACGTGTAAGGGCCATAGAGATGTCAGGTGGGATGCTGTTCCAATGGACATAGAAGGCCTGCTTTCTTGGTCCCACAAGATGGCTTTGCTTAGTCAAAGAGGCCTGAAGCCAATTCTGTTAAGAGTAAACAGATGGACATATATAGTGGGAAACAGGTGGGCTTCAAAGGTAATAACTGGCATCTTGAATTAAAGCCTTGAAGCCAACTGGGTACCTCATATAGTCACTTTAGTGCAGTGGTTAAGACACCAGGCAAGGAATCAAGAGACTGTGAATTCTAGTCCCGCCTTAGGCACAAATCCAGCTGAGTGACTGTGGACTAGTCGTTCTCTCTCAGCTGAGGAAGAAGGGAAAATTTCTAAAAATGTTGCCACAAAAACTGCAGCCACTTGTCCAGGCAGGAGTTAAGACTGACTTTAATGCAAAGTGTAAGTGTGTGTCTTTGTGTTGTGTCCTCTGAGAGAGATGGGTGGTTTACAATATACATGGTTAACACAGGTAAGTGCTTGTTTTAGTCACCCCCAGCTGGGACTGGCAACTTGGTTATTAAGTGAAGCAGTCGCTAAGTTAAACCCCCACTGTGTTTATAATCTTATTTCAGCTTTCCTTTGCTTCAGACCTATGAGAGTCATAAATATGAGGATTCTATTAATCTAAACGAAATGTTAACATATATTGCTAATCCACGTATGTTATGCCATAAGCTAAATAAATAAATGTGAGGATTGGTCACAAAGTTATTTTTTCATTACTGTCACAACTATGAATAGTTGCAGTATGAGATCATTGTTAAACGAGGACTACCTGTACATAGTCACATGTAACCTGTGCAAGCAATGTATCAGAAGTGACATATTTCTCTGGAGATCAGATGCTGAAGGAGGCTGTTGCTGTCACATCCTGTCATAGGCCTTGTCAAGACAACTGTTGTTGCTGCTCTTAAAAACACAGTAATAGACGATGATGGATCAACCTTTGGACCAATCCACCAAGGATTTTTCTCTTTTGCATACTGCAATCAAAATGGTTCTAAATTATGTTCTAAATCATGATTACACATTAGATTCTGATGTTTAGATGTTTTTACAGCAAGGCCCAAATATGCCCTAGCAGTATCTTTTTCCTCCGTTACCCCAATGGCACTGCCTTCTTTTCATCTCCAACCCGTGAGTGAGATAGGCTTTAGTAACCCTCCCTCTGACATTAAACAAGGGGAACCTCTAGGTCAGGGGTGTCAAACTCAAGGCCCGGGGGCTGATCTGGCCCACAGGGTGCTTAGATCTGGCCCGCGGGCCTGCCCTAGAAACAGCTGAGGACCAGCCCACAGTGCCTCTGCGAGTGAAAATGGAGCTAGGAAGGGCTGCCTGTGGCCCTCCTGAGCTCCATTTTCACTGGCAGAGGATTGCAGGTGGCCATCGCAGCCAAAACGGAGCTCAGGAGCCTGTTTTCTCTGGCAGAGCACCCAGGCCACCACAGGTGCTGACACGAGTCACGTCGAGCTGGCCATACCCACCCTGGCCATGCCCACCCAGCCCCACAAGGTCAAACACAACTCTGATGCAGCTCTCAATGAAATGGAGTTTGATATCCCTTTTATAGCCTTCTGAGTCAATGACAGTCTCCTGGACCACACTGGAGGCCCCATTTTGGGCCTGGAAGACATCCTGGAACACTCCAGAGGCTCTGTTTTGGGCCTGGACAGCCTCCCAAAGGACTCTGGAGGCCAAAAGCAGTTGCGGGGGGGGCACACCCTGCCCACGCCCCATTTTTGCTAGCAGAGGCACCACGGGCCCTTTGCTATTTCCAGACTGGCCCCATAGGTCAGATCTAAGCGCCCCATGGGCCGGATCCAGCCTGCGGGCCTTGAGTTTGACAACCCTGTTCTAGGAAGTAGAAGCAAACCCATGTTATTTTCCTGGCCTTATACAATTTAATTCCCAAATTAAAATATCTCTGCTTTTATAATTCTACATCAGATAAGGATCCAATACAGGAAAAAAATGACCTTCAATAGATATATTTTCATTTACTCTGAAGAACATTACTTTTACAAATGAAGGCAAATACATGTGTCTCAGGATAATGTTGCAAGATCCAATCTGGATTGGTCACTGGGACCAGAAGTTTTGTCTTCAGAGCTTTCGAACTCATGCTGGAGCCCATCCTCAGGGAACTTCTCTCTCACCACAGCCACCCCAATTAGAGAGACACATCCTGGTGAGAGAAAAGTTCCCTGAGAATGTCTAACTCCCAGAGAGCAGTATCTTACATATTTATGGAAATTTGTGATCAAGAAAAGTCAATAGATATCCATAGCGCAGACGGATAGTTGCTTTCACAAAGGAGTTCTGTCACTTGGAATGAGGTATAATTACAATTTTAAGATTAATCAGACTCTGTAGATGTATTACAGAAACCTGATGCTACTTCCTTTAATATGCTTGCCCAATTAGATAGCGTGAACCCATAATTATTTGGATCAAGGTCATGCAAAGCATTCACCATCAAGCTTTTAGAATTCAGTATATAATCAGATAGGTAGTTTGGTGTAGGGGTTAAGGTGCTGGTCTAGAAACCCCAAGTCTGTGAGTTTTAGGCTTAAAAAACCTTTAGGCATAGCATATAGCACAGCATAGCATATAGCATAGCATAGGGCCAAAAATAGTTTCAAAATATCAATGAAAAGATGAAACTTAAAACTCCAGATGTACAATAAAGTATTCATAAGTACTCTGAAATCTTGATAAGAACTGCAGGAGACTATTCATAATTAACCCTATTAATGCTATACCTGTTTCCCAGGAAATAACATGTATTTTTTCTGATGGTCATTTATATATCACTTTTAAAAGATTCTTCAAAGAAACTAGCACATTAGAAATAACTAGAAAAGCAACAACATAAAATCAAATATGTAAGAACAATAAAATATATCAATATAAAGTAAAAACTGTCATTATTAGATAGATTACTTGACTGCTCTCTTATATCTGAAAAAGTTTTCCTGCTAACTCAAGGAAAGAAAGATCCTCCAGCACAGAGATTAAGTTACAATTTTCTGCCTCATATATGTAATTTTGTATAGGAAGGAAGTAATGTCTAGGTTTTGTTTGAGCTGAAAGCAAACTGGCAAATGTAGATTTTCAGATCTCACTACTATTAGCTCATTGATCAGAGGAATCAAATCCCAGTTTTATTAGCAGTTCACTTTCAGATTTTAAATGGGTTAATAATTCCTTTGAAGTACAGTTAAGTATGTGTTACTACTGCAATCTTCATTGTCAAATTTGCACAGTATCTCATGCAAAGCAGGTCTTCTATTCCAATATCCTGTAACACTGTATGTTAAATATTTATTGTAGATAGGTGAGGTCTGGCTTGATTTCTTCTTATTAAGCACCAAACCATGGTCTCCATTGTGAGTTTTGTGTAATTTTTTTTTCAAAAATAGAATGAAAAGAAGGAAAAACCTTTATTACATGTTAAATTTTCATGTCCATGTGAGGTTGATCCTCCGTATTATTTTAATGTTAGCCTTCTGGAGTAAAATAAAAGCTGTTCTTTTATGTTGAACAAGTCTGTCCAAACAGAAACCACACATTTGTATTTGCTGAGTGGTAAAGCCACATGGCAAAGTTTATGATAGCACTATGTGACCATGCCATTTCCAGCTCTGAAATGTTTCATGATTCATAATGTGCAAGCATAGTTTAAAAGTGAGGGCATACTCCTTCATTTATTTTCAATAATTCATTCACCGGGTGAAAGGGAAGAGAAACTGCTAAAAACACACTATTTTATGTTGTTCAACTATTCTTAGCAATCTGTGGCTAGCTGATGGTGTGAGAAGCTAGTATTCAAGTAGGACATCACAAGATGTTTGAAACCACAGCATGGCAACTTTCAATTTCTTTCCTTGTACCACACCAAAGGAATAGCAACAATCTTTCATGTGCTTAGTTCTATGCTGGCTATATTCGTATATAGCCAGCATTTATATTCTGTAAGCCGCATTGAGTTGCCATGGGCGAATAGGTGACAATATAAATTTAATAAATATACTGCCAGGCCAAAATGTGTTAGGTTTAGCAGTATGTGTGATCACAGTCATTGTCATACCATAGAGGCTGTCATTTACAGCAAGAATAGGCAACCTGTATACCATGATCTACTCTACTGCAGCTGTCTTGGATAGGTTCACTGAACTTTCCTGTGTTTTTATTTAGTGTGCTGGGTAGGCGGCTTTTCTATGTCCAGGATAATTGCTACATATGCATTTTCTACTTTTCTTTATCACTTTTTATACCACCTGAAACTTCTATTCTACACAAAAAATTACTAAATTTTAAGACCCACAACATATTCCTATACTCAGATATAAGTCACATGGATTTCAATGGAAACTACTTCCAATCCAGACAAAACAGATTTAGGATTGCAGCTTCAGATTCTCTAAACCTCTGGTGTAAGATTCAAATGAGATCTTTCCTGAACTACCAAGTATCTGCTTTCATGCACTTGGAACCAATGTTGCATTCTTGTTTATGCACCATTCAGAGCACCCAAGTCAAAGGAGTAATTAAAAAGCAAAGGCTATATTCAGTAACTATGCAGCTTTAAATTCAGTTCTACCAAGTAATGTTTGTGTTGGCTAACTTTTGGCTCGCTTGTAAGGGCTTTTTATGATTTGCATTCATATGCCATAGCTCCACCATATTGCCTTCATCTCATTATCAATCCATGACTGAGATATCTCCCCCACTTTTTTTTTTGAGTCTCTCCAAGAGCAGCTGTGAGTTATGTTACAGTGATTTAACAGAAGTAGGACTGGGGCTAGCAACAGACTGTAAATTCCATGCTGATATACTGTAATTTTTTGGAGCATAGACATAAGGAAGAGCATGGCTCCCCAGCAGAGAGTAAGACCCATATAATCTCCTCCAACTGCTGTTGATGAAGTATGATAACCGGACCTCGCTGGAAAAGGAGCTTTTTTCAGAGGGACATCATCTCTGTAGGCCTCTACCAGGGGAGGATCATTTGCACTTCCCATTAAAAATGTTCCATCATGAGGGGATTGTATTGTTAATTTGTAATTTCAGGCCTATTTTATTATTGCATGAATGTCTACTCTCTTGTGCCAATAATCTTTATATTGTTTATTGAGTCCTCCCTGAAAGCCTACTTAAAAATAAGCACAATTTGAAAACATTCTCATTGGTTGCTCGTACTCCAAATATCAGAAAGTAGTAAGAATAAACTGCTTTCATGCAACTTTCTCCCCTTTTCTTCAACCCCCCCACCACCACCTCTTTGATCCATCGCCGCCAATCACCGGAGTAATATGCTGAGTTGAACCACGGTCTGCTTACTCCTGGCTTAAGCATGTCAGTTAAATCCACCGAATTGTGATTGGCTTGTGATTAGCTTGTGCAACCTCTGAACTCAGCAAACGTATTCAATAAACCACGATGAAACAAACCGTGCCTTGCGAAAGAAGAGGAAAAAGGTGGGCGGTTAATGACTTTACATAAGAATCATTCAAGATTGTACAACGAATCTTCTGAGGAGAATTTTCCCATGATTTCCATCGTGAGCCACATACACACACAGAGAGACCAGGCTTGCTTCTGACGTTTGGGCACGATTTTCCAAAGTATCTGGGATCTCGGAAGGTGGTAGCAGAGGCTACGCCAAAGCGGTAAGAAGTTTGCACTTTGTTTTCTCTCCGAGGCGGTGTCGAATTACAGAGAAAGAAAACCAGCTTGGGCAGGGGCGGGGGACCGGGTGGCTGGGATCAGTTTCTCCAGCTGATCTGCAGCCGCCTGTTAATATTC
>AZIM01000564.1:184947-198364 GCA_000516915.1 Ophiophagus hannah | reverse complement strand
GAACCTGCTGAATACCACCTCTGGTTTGCTAATACAAGAATTGTGTTAAGAATAAAAAATAATTTCCATAAACTCACACTGCAGTTTTATGCTAGGGAACTTTCAGTGATCAATCCATAGCAGGGCTGTCAAACTCCCAGCCCATGCCCAGTTTAGCAAAGGGGGAGGGGAGTCACAATACGTCACGTGACGCAGCCGTGACGATGTGAGTTTGACACACCTGATCTATAGTGTAAGGTAACTAAACTACGGTATAGTAGTAGTAGAACACATTTATATAGGTAGATTCAGTGATTCACTCTGCCCTCTCCCCTGGAGAGGCATTTTTTACTACAGCTTGTCCAAGCTGATTCCCATGCTGGGTTGACATGCGTGTTACTGAACAAGTCCAAGTAAGACCCAGTTCATAAGATATGTGGCCTTTAGGCTTCGATTATTCTTCCTTTTTTTTTGATCCACAGTTATTTTACCTTTGTTATGGCAACTTTGAGAAGGTTCAGCTTTGGTGCCGGCATGTTAGCATTTAGGCTAAAAAAAACCCCATATGTTCTTTTATGCTTCTGGATTATATATAGAACTTTCCGTATCTTCAGCTATTTCTATATGTTAGTCTTTCTCTATCTGAATCCCTCTATGTTATTTGGAATTGTAACACTCATTTCTCAGTCACATAGCCAATCATCAAAATTGCATTGAGAATTACCAAAGTGGAGGAGACTGCTAGAAGGTCTCACAAGTTGGCAAAAAAAACCCCTTAAACTGTAGTAATAATGCAGATCTAGAACAGATGAGTGCATGAAAAATTAGATAGGCCATGGGTGTGCTATCCATTTTATGCTTGAGCAAGTTACCTATTTTTCGGGCTTTTATAACTCTAGTTAAATCAGGATTACAACTCCCAGGAGACCCAGGGCCATGTTGGTTGAGACTTCTGGAAGCTGTCATCTCTGGGCAGTTGGAAAACATTAGTTTAGGTTTAGGTATTAGATGCTTCCAGTTTACACTCAGTTTACATTTGCTTTACATCTAGCTTCCTTGTACTTTGCTCTTCATAGATTATTTCGTTTCTCTTGACTTCTATTTCCTTATAACACATTGTGATTGCCAACACTTTAAAAAAAAAAGATTTTCCTCTGGAAAAATAATGTAGGTGCCTTGGGATTTGAAGACTATTTTGGCCACCCTGCTTGATCACAGGAGGCGGGTGCTATTTTAAACCAGAAACTGGCTAATAGAAATCCAGGCAGCAGCCTGGATCTTTTATTTTTATCATCCACTAGGGACTATTCTTTGCCAGCGACAAGGATGTATTAATACAAACAACTGTTGACGAAATTCTATCAGCAGTTAGTGCAGTGTATGGGTTATTTCTCAATTAAATTTAACATAGAGTCTCTGTGATTGAATTTAACCCTTGTTCAGGAAAGCAAGCTGGAAGTCTATTATGGGGGTCCCTTCTCTGCCAATAGACCTTCACTATGATATTCATGGTCAGAGAGTAGCATTGAATGGCTGCATCTAAGCTTCTTTTAATTTACTCAAGTGCTTTGGGTGACCTTGTCCAGTTTGGAATATTGTGACAAATTTATAAGAGTATTTATCTCTAGCCACAAATTTCTTCGTGCAATGCCAGGTCAGAAAAATGTTATCTTTTATGTGGGGATGGGGTACTATATGGAAGAGTGCTATTCCAAGGCTTCGCAGCTATCTGAGGATGCCAGTAATAATGTTATTATTAAATAAATAATAATATTATAAAGTAAATAATAACCTTGCCTCCTTGCAAGAATGCTTAGAAAACATGACACCTCATTTCTTTGCAGTTTTCACTTTTCAGTCTTCCTATTTCTTGGTTAGCCCTTGGAGGAAACTGGAAAATATATCCCCAGTCACAAATTCTTGGCAAGGGTCTTTCCATTTTTTTTTACCTTATTACAGAATTAGTCCCTGTATTGTTTTCTTTGGGTAGTAAATTCATGGCATTTGCAGAATTTTTTATGTCTTATTTTTTTTCCAGCATCCTATCTAATGGCAATAAACTCCATGACTTTCTTGAAAAAAAGTCTAGTCAATGTCAGAACTGGGTGTGGAAGGAATGGAAAGAAATATTTTAAGATAATATAATGTGGATGTGCCTGAAAAGCCTATTTGCTAGCCGGCAATATGTATCTCGAAACTAAAGTACTTTGGCCACCAAATGAGAAGAAAGGTCTCATTGGAAAAGATGTTGGGAAAGATTGAAGGCAAAAGGAGAAGGGGACGACAAAAATGAGATCGGTAGATAATGTCACTGATGCAGTGGACATGAGTTTGGGCGGACTCAGGGAGACAAGTGAAGGACAGGGAGGGCCTGGTGTGTTATGATCCATGGGGTTGCAAACAACAGGATATGACTTAATGACTGAACAACAACAATATGTACCTCAAAACTGAGGCAATCAAACCAGGCCACAAATCTGGATTTTAAATTGAACTTTAAAAGTTCTACATCTGCTCTTTGGCACACCAAACTTTCCCCTTCTCCTAATCCCTCTATTTTTGGTATTCTTTTGACAGCTGAAGAGAGCCAGGCAAATCTGTCTGGACCCATCCAGAAATTAACGAGGATCTGAAATTTTTACTCAGGAATGAGATTTTGTGAGAGTCTGAGTTAAGGACTTGAAAAATGTTCTTATAAAAAGGGGCCAGAAAAAGCTTGGTTTTTAAATTTAGAATGTATAAAGAATTATGCACCAACAGATTCTGTTCTTTTTGATATAACGTAAATTGGATCTTGTGTTGCATAAAGATGCAACAGTAATTTATGATTTGTATCTGACACATAGCCACACTGTAGGTGTAAAAATTGACAGTGCTAAAGGCTGAGGATCATGTCTTATGGAGATGCTTCCACTTCTGGCCCAGTTCGGGGCATAAAATCTGTGAATTTCAGTGAAAACCAGCTCATTAGCCCCAAAAAGTGGCCTTTTTGTAAATAGCAGGATTTCTCACTGGGATATTTTTGTCAGAAACTCAGTCACTGTTTGGTTACAATAGTATTTGTGCAGTTGCAGTCAAGGTCAGCCTATAGAATCGGTGCCAGAGCCTCCATTTTATAATCCTAAATGGGGCCTTTTTCCTTGAAGACATCCTCTTCCTCCCTGATGCTCATTTACTTATTCCCTGATCTGCTTGGCTGTGCAGAAGAGGATATGACAGATATGCACCTGTCACCATCTGATCATGGATCTAACAGTTTCTGTTTGAAGTTTGAGCAATCTAACTTTAATTTTGAGACTAAAAAATTATCAAAAGAAAGAATTCCCTAATTAGTGAGTACATGGACAGCAAACTGAGCAGGCATAACAGTTCACAATGCTCCCCACTATATTGAGATGTATTATAGGATTATGCCATTACTATTTCTCAATTTCCATTAAGCAGATGCCTAGCAATGCTGACTGGTGATGCTGTTAGCTGTATTGGATTCAAGTACAGTACTCAAATGATAGCTTTCCTTACTTTACACTCAGATTTCTTTCCCACAACTTTTAATTGCCGGGGAGGAAGTGTTTGCATTTTGAGAGGTATTATTTAACTAGAATTTATTTTTTAGTGCTCAACTCTCTTGTCCTCAGAAGAAAAGATCAGTAAAATAAGTTTTTATGGCAATTAGAGAGGTTAATTTCACTTCTACCAGCAAGCTTGTATCAAGTGTTTATGTTATATTATGCTATACTATTAATCTCTTTTGTTCCAGATGTTCAGATCTTCTTGTCCACAACGATCTTCCCACCACTAGCATTATAATGTGCTTTGTCGATGAAGTATGGTCCACTCTCCTGCGTTCTGTCCATAGTATCCTCAACCGGTCCCCCCCTGAATTGATTAAAGAAGTTATTTTGGTGGATGATTTTAGCACAAGAGGTAAGTCAGTATCCTAGAAACAACATGCCATTTCATAATTTGTTGTTTGAAAACAAAACATTTTTTTTCATCATGATAGAAGTTGCTGAGGTTCTCCAATACATCCCATATATTTCCCTGAAATATCAAAGTGGACTTACTTTATTTCAGTGGGTCCCCGTATGTCAAACACAAAAGATCAAGTCCCCCCCCCATGAAGGTCCAATAAATGGATTTATTGCTACTCATGCCTATTATGCACAATAATCTCCTGGACTAATGATTGGTACCTGCTTAGATAAGAGTCAACAGCACTCTAGGAGGGAGTTAGTTCTTTTGTGGCTATGTAGGGATTCTAGTCTGATCCCTTTTTTCACTCTACCTCCAAATTCTGCCATCCCTTCTCCTACATTATATCATATTTTTCTCCCCTTACAATTTAGAAGCAAATGTACCCAGCAAATGTAAGGGTGTGATGTATAATCAGTTGATTAATATGCAGTTTCTATTGTCGGTAGAAAACCATTTTTTGGTATTTTTCAATATCCTCTACAAGTATCGGAGGCAGTGTTTGGGGATTGATGACCCACTTTATTAGTTAAGTTTGAAATAGATACAATCTGTAGTACACATATTTGATTCTCCTCTGTTCTAATTTAGCTTACCTGAAAGACAAATTAGACAAATACATGGCACAGTTTCCAAAGGTCCGTATCCTTCATCTAAAAGAAAGACATGGTTTAATACGAGCAAGACTAGCTGGAGCAGAGATTGCCAAAGGTAAGCAGAATGGCATTGATTGATTAATTGCAGATACCCTACAAGGTACAGAAATAATTAGAACTATCTAGTTTGCTAATGAAATTTGTTCATTTAAATTTTATTAGAATAAAGGGAATTAAGTAGTATGTTCCAAGCTTTGGTTAGCTGGGAGCAGGTGCTAACATGCGGTTCTCTTAACTGAGTTCGCACATTGTGTGAAGTCATGGCTTGTTTTATCCTCTCTCCTTAATATTCTAAGCAGTTTACAGGTTTTTTTTAAAAAAAATACAATAAAACATAAGTAGTCTTCATTGAATGACTGTTCTGACTTGCAACAGCAGTAACTGAGCTGTAAGTATATCTGAGTAGTAATTACTACTTGGTTACTTGTACTTGGGTTATTTTTTTTTCTATTTTGTGTTTGTACTGTTTGTAAGCTGCCTAGTCACTGTGAGCGAGTAGTTAGCTATATAAATTTTCTAAATAAATAAAATAAACTGGTCCTCAGAGTTCCATATGACACAATTCCCCACGGTCACAGGATCATGATCTGAATGCTTAACAAGTGGCCTGGATTGCCAGTTGTCACAGTGTCTCACAGTCAGGTGGGCAGTCTTGGGTTCCCACAAGTAAATTCAGTGGGGAAGCTGGCAGGAAATCAGAAGTTGCAATCATCTGAGGTCCTTGCTTAGCAACCTGCATGGTCTTAGTTTAATGATAGTAACTGGGGACTGCCAGAAATGCTGTTACTAAGTGGTTCAGTGACATGACATCACACTTCTTAGGAATGGAAATTCCAGCCCTAATTACTGTTAATAACCAAGGATTCCCTATAAGCTCCGAGAACACCAAGGATTCATCAGTTCAACCCTGATCTACATATATTTTCTAGTTTTGGAATAAAATAAGAATCAAAGAACTTGAGACTATCAACACCACTCCATAAAATGATTAAATTGTTTAATTAAAACCAAACCATACTTCAAATTAATGTCAGAGATAATACTAAAAGCAACTTCCAGTACCCCCAGTAAATGTGATAACAAAGGATTTGTTGATTTAGTGACAGTGGCTGTTTACACATGACGTTACGATCTAAACAGTACAAAAATCACTGGCTGAGTTTATATGCTGGGCTAAGCCATAAATAAACTATAATATAATGTAGTATAATGTATTATTCCAACAACTATACAATAAGTTTATTGAAATCAATAAGATATTTTTAAAATTACGCTGCACAATATATTTAGCATTAATTCAACTGAACTCCAGAATGTCTTTCTAATCTGGCCTTTTTAATACATTTTAGGAGTAATGTTTTTAATTTTTAAATACTTTTCATGAATTTGATATTGTTTTATTTGCTATGCATCACCTTGGTGTTTTTAGCAGAAAATGTTACACATATATTTCAAATGTTAAAACTTCCTGTCCACTAAAGATAGAAATTTAGTAGCAAGTTAATATAAAGGTTTTACTAAAAACTGACCTTGAGGCCAGCTCTACTAATATTCCAGTGTGAAGATCTCCTCTACTTTAATAGCTATTGTAACAAATGCTCTTGCCAATTTTCAGAATAATTATATATTTAGAATTGTTTTTCTTCTGAATGTTACTGTTGTCAACTCTGGGACATTTTATGGAAGATATGCTTTTGCTTTGATTTTTGGACTCAAAATAGTATTTTGAGATGAGTGATAGAAATACTTTCTGAAAATATCTTTTTTCTAATTAATATGAAAATAATAATCTCTGTTCCCTGAATTAAAGGATTACAGAGTCGGAAAAAGGGAGTTCTATTTGGTGTCTTTGTTGCATTTTTCTGTATCACCGTATTTTCCTTCAGAATCCTGAATAATTTTTCCACACAAGCCTGATCTATTGGAAATCGTGTCATGAATAGGATAATGTAAATAAATTAATAAAGTCTCCAAGTTTTGAAAGCTGATGACCATCAAAATGAAATGTGAATTAACCCAATGCTTCTTTAATGAGTTGGTTGGGTTAATTGTAGCCAGAGAAAATGAGGTAATTACATTACACAGTCAATAAGGTTTAATTATGCAGACTCACTGAGGGAAAGTAAATTTTGAGAGAGGTGAATATTTTCACAGGTAATACCAAAAATCATCAAAAGGAGGAGAAACTTTTTGACTTCTCTCTTCATCTTCCTTCCTTTAGATAATATACCTTTATTGGTTAGTGATTGATTTTCACATCTCGGAGTTCAGCAGCCACCCTTATATGTTTAAAAACAAATAAAAGTCTTGCAAATTTGTGCAGGCTAATCTTACCACTATGCACCCAAGTCATGTAACCACTAGACATATGTTTTATGATCATAAGGGGCTTATGTGCAAAAATCCCCTCCAGGCAAGAGAGAATCTATTACATTATAAAAGATCTCAATATTAGTATATTAGTATGCATATAACAACTCCATTTTGAGTTTGCCAGCTATGCAGCAGTGATGGAGGCATTAGCGGGTGATAGGACCAGTTATTGCTCACATAGAGCTAATAAGCACCTTCAAGATTGTTCTGCATGAAATAAAATTTGTCCTTCCGTAGGTATACCTTTTTATTATTACACCACTGCAGTGTTTGCAAGTCTCTGTTAATAAAATGAAAAACTTTATTAATATGTTTTCCAACTCATATGTCATATATATTAATGAAGGTTTAAAGCACATCACAATTTCACTACTCTAGAGAAATTTCTAATTAGGTGAATATGGTGCTGGCCAGCGGAGGCATTCTTATCAATTAGTGAAATGCCATAAAGGACATTTTTCCCAGTGGTATATAAAAATTGTGTGTTGGAAAGAATATATGGTATGATTAAGATACAGTTAAGAATTAGCATTTCCAAGTTACTTTTTAGTGCGGAATCTTTTTATGATTCTTGACAAAGTGAACAGTAAAAAACATCATATCATGGCAAGGTGGAAGTTTTTGAATAAATAATGAAGAGATATAATCTGAGGGGAAAAATGTCTCTTGTGAACTTCCTCGTTATATATGGATTGTACGTTAAATATCTATCCACAATAGGAAGTGAATAGGATTTTTTTTCAAGAGGCCAATAAATACTGTAAACTTTCCCAAGTTTTTCCTGTCTCCTTGTTATAATGGCAAATTTACTTGCTCCTCTAGGTGATGTCCTGACCTTCTTAGATTCTCATGTGGAATGCAATGTGGGGTGGTTGGAACCTCTACTGGACAGAATTCATTTAAATAAAAAAAAAGTTGCTTGCCCTGTCATTGAAGTGATCAGTGACAAAGATATGAGGTGAGTTTTATTCTTCCATGTTTCCCTTGAAACTAGGGGGAGGGGGAGGAATCCATGGGCAGAGAGGGAATTTAGCATAGCTTTTTCCAGGACTGTAGCCTGAACAAGGTCTTCCAAGAGGGAGCACACCAATAATTGAATGGGTCACACCTTAATGATCTCTGGTACTCTGACTCTGTCCTTTTACCATTCAGCTTTTCTGTCTTGAAGGGCATGATTCAGCAAGCTCTTCTAGGCATGTTCCTTCAAAACACTTTAAAAACATTTATAAAGTATGAGTAGTGGTGGGATTAAAAAATGTTTACTACTGGTTCGGTGGGCATGGCTTGGTGGGCGTGGCTCACAGGTGTGATTCAACTGGTGTAACAACTGGTTCGGTGAGCATGCGCTTTGCTACTGACCTGCAATCCTGCAATCTCCGTGTGTCTTCAACAGCTGACATGCGGCAATCTGCTGTGCNGAGAGAACCAGGTCACTCACAGATGATCCTTGGAGCTACCTGTTTGGCCGAACTGGGCCGAACCAGTAGAATACTACCACTGAGTATGAGTGACAACAGGAGAACCCTTGGGACTCTTAACACAGATTACCACTCTCCTTTGGGCAAAACACAGGTCTACCATAGAAAAAACATCTTTTCTTGAGATCCTTTCTTGTTTGTTATAAAGTTTAATTCAAAATAAAATCAGAAAACACAAACATATCATAACATTAATTAGTTAGTTCATAATTTTGCAGGCTATTGTGTCTAGTCTGATTTTGTTAACCCCAAACCTCAAAGATATCATTCAATTTTTTGTAGCTTCTGATTCAGCATTTGCTTTTTAAATGAATTCTTTGCATGTTCTCCATCATTTAGTTACATGACTGTGGATAGTTTTCAGCGTGGTGTTTTTACATGGCCAATGAATTTTGGGTGGAAGCCAATTCCTTCAGATGTAATTAAAAAAAATAAGATTAAGGAAACTGATATAATTAGGTAAGTATATAAAGTTAAAAGTTTTGTGAACAGAATTGCTTTTTAAGTAATAAATGTCCAACGTGGTAGAATGACACATAGTTTATGATTTGCAAATTTCTTCTTTCTGGATGGAAAGTAATATGATGTTAAGCATGACCTGTTTATTCAACTACAGATGTTACTTTAAAGCAGAGTAAAGAACTTTTGATTTTCTAAATATTATTGAATTGCTATTGCTAATAGTGCTATTACTGAATTACCTCTGCCCATTCTGATTCATGAAACTTGTAACTTGGCAATAAGTGGCCACAAGTTCCTTGCTTCTTCTTTAAATTGTTGTCTAACATAAATCAAGAGATTTTATAAGATTTTGAAAAAAACATCAAATTATTGCCAAACTAGTTTTCCAATGTTGTGAACTTTCACGTATATTTGCATTTAATACAACAACTGTCATTTGTGTGCAAAAGGACATATCTCAAAATAGCAAAATCTTCATTTGCCCTCTAAAACCACAATGTACATGTAATGTCTGGTTCAATTATTAGGTGTCCTGTGATGGCAGGTGGACTGTTTTCTATTGATAAGAAGTATTTTTTTGAGCTTGGAGCATATGATCCTGGCCTTGATGTTTGGGGAGGTGAAAATATGGAGATCTCATTCAAGGTATGTTAAACATATTTTTATTTGTTTCCGATTCATACTTGATTGCCAAATTAATGCTCTCTTGTCAGTAGCTAAATGGTACATATGCATTTGTTTCCAATTCTCCTAACTATGGATGATTAGGAATAACTGTATTAAAATAAACAGTATGTCATTATGGTATGATTATTAGTATCTATGGAAGGGGATATCCCTAATACCCCAATGCCTGGTAAATCAAAAGTATGTTATTATGGCTGCACAGATGATGCAAATCTCTAAGCAAGATAGTCAGCAGACAAATGTAATAAATAAGATTTGTTATTTGTGTCTAATTGTGTGCAAAGTCAGTGCACCAAAGTCAAGAAAACTGAATTTTCCCTGTATATAGATAAGAGTATTATTCATAATTCTAACTAATAATCTATTAATATTTTAACTGTCAGGTTTCTTAAGCAATATATATCTAAATATAACTTATATTATAAAATCCTAAGCTTCCTTTTCAATCATGACATAAAGCTTCCAATGGTGACCAATCACTCAATATCTACACTTCTATTTAAATTGTTACAAAGCAATGATCAATGAAGTTTTAGTACAATTCAGCATGAAGTCTCAGTCATCAAATGATAGATTGAGGCCTCACCACTGGTTTGCATCAAAAGAAGGTTTTAAAAAGAGTGTGCAAACTAATATTTGTCCTCATTGTAAGTGATGTAATGTCTGAATTGCTAAACAACCATTATGGCCATTGTTTTACTTGTGAAGGTTTCAACAAGAAAGTAATTCTGAGTTGTAGAAATTAGACATGGTGTTCTAAATCACGACTTATCCAGGAATTTGAAAACTGAAGCCTTTGTTTGTGCTGTAAATACATGGTTGATGCAAATCATATTTTTATATGTTCTCAACTTAGTAGATACGGAATTTCTCATGAAAAAAACAAAGTAAGACACATGCAGAAATTAAGAAATCTACACACTGCAGATTATGGAATAAAATTGCCAGAAATTATTATCTATTGTTGGCCTGATTTTATTTCATCAGGTTTGGATGTGTGGAGGAGAAATTGAGATTATCCCGTGTTCCCGAGTAGGTCATATTTTTAGGAATGATAACCCCTACTCCTTCCCTAAAGATCGCCTCACTACAGTAGAGCGGAATTTGGCCCGGGTAGCAGAAGTTTGGCTGGATGAATACACAGATCTTTTCTATGGACATGGTTATCACCTCATTCAAAAAAACTTGGACATTGGGGATTTGACTCAACAGAAGAAACTGAGGGAGCAGCTTCAGTGCAAGAACTTCAAGTGGTATTTGGAAAACGTGTATCCTGATTTGGAGGCCCCTCTCGTTAAAGCTAATGGACTGGTATGTTCATTTTACCAATTCAGGTTTGTGCTATGTGCTATGTTAATTGTGGTTTTAGCTTAATTTCTTATGCACTATAAAAATCTCACTTTAGCAGCAGCAAAATGTATTAAGTTACATTAGTTGAATTTCCCATCAAGTGAAGTTCTAAAGAGATGGGTGGGTGAATTGGTTGATTTATTATGTCACCTTGTTGCATAATGCAGTTTTGTTCTAATAATTCATAATAATTTAAAAACTTCAGTATGGATTTCTGTATGTATAGTATGCTGAATCACTATCCTGAGGGTAAAATCCACAATATGAAAAAATCAAAGGACATTGGTATGGGGTTTTTTAACTCTCAAATCCATGAATATACTAATGTCAGTATGGTTATTTAAAGTGAAGCATAGAAAAACACTTCATAGAGTTCATCATTAGTTGTCCCTATGAAGGTCCCAAGATTGTCAGATGACAAAGAGGGTGGAGAATGTAAAAACTCTAAATGTGTCATCATATAGTTCCAGCATACATACAGAGCACAGATAGTTTGCGATAGTCTTTTCCACTGTTTGGGTAAGCCACAGATATTGCTCTTCCTTTTTTGTTCAAGTTCTGCTTCTTTAAATACATAGCTGGAAAAAATGGATTCAGTTGGTTTCGGGTAAAAGAAATCAATGTTGGGAGTAAAAGTATTTAAAAGTTCTTGATGACCAGTTAATATTGAAGTGTGTTAGTGGGACATTTGGGATTTATATAATTATGGAATTTCATTTATTTATGAAATTTATATGTCACCTCAATCCAACTAGACTCTAGAGCACTGGCTCTCAATCTGTGGTCCCCAGACCCCTGGGGCTCCATAATATTATCACAGGGGTTCATGAAGGCTTGAAGAAAAGTTACGATTTAAATCTTGAGGTAAGTCTTGGTGATCTGTGGCCATGGTTTGTGGCCACAAAAGATATTTAAAGGGAGGTCTGTGGTGAAGAAAAGGTTGAGAAGCACTGCTCTAGAGAATTAGTTGAATTGAAAACAAATTTGTGAGTGGGTGGTGGATATTTCTGGTATCTCCATGTTAGGAATAAATTAATCAAATGCAAATTGATTTGAAAGCATCCTGAGTGAAAACTAATCTTGGGGAGATTAGGGATTACATAAAGGGGGTGGGGGTAATTGAAGCAATTTTCAACTACAAATTAAGGGCCTTTTTACTTCAGATTGTGATATTGGGGTAAATATAGTCTTTCCCTGCAGATAGCTCCCCTGGGCTCCATAAATTCTCTGCATAGTCTTTGGCAGATGAATATTTTCTGATAAATTAATACTAACGAATTAAGGCTGCTGATATTTGGAGCTGTGACCATAACTCTTAATTTGTATTCTTTTTACAAGTTACAAAAATAGTAACTTTCCTTTATCTGTACCTGCTTTTCTTTTTTAAGAGTAACTGTGTAGCATACTTTGGTTCTTCCAGCAACTAGTTTTTGCAAGTGTATTGCTTCAAAAGATAAAGAAAGTTAATTTAACTGTCAGGCCAAAAAGAAAAATCTTTCCTGGTTGAAGTTGACATCAATAAAGCAGAAGGTGCTCTGCGAAAAGATAAAGCCAAGCAAAGTTATTGGGAATGGTTTATATATACAAATAACCGAATCCACACATTGTGCTATAGTCTGGTTTAATTAATTATAATAAAAAAACATATAGAAGTTTAGTTTAACTAAAGCTTGAATAGGCACTGGAGGTCATGTGGGTCATCTGGTAATTATTATGACAAAAAGATTAAAACTTGGAATGGAGATGGAATAAATGGTAAAGACAGAGATTTTATAGAAAGTAATGGGCATGCTTGGAGTAAACATAAGTTTTGGTTAGTCTTGTAGCATGTTGGCCAAAATGTGCCCAAACTGATTACCACTTTCTGTGCCATTGGCATGAAAAGCTGCTTCTGAAACAGATATGACTAATGCTCATAGCTTAATCTACATCTTTTTTGTCTTACTAAAAATTTTTTTAGTGAAGTCTCAGTTAACCAAAGCCATAATAGATGGTTGGAATCATAGGAGAACCATGACATATGGAAGATTAGATGTGTAATGTAAGAAGAACAAATATTAAACATGAATTAAGAAAGTGTGTTGATAAAAGTAAGAATAAGATGAAGGATATAATCTGAATGAAGGTGGTCTAATCTACAGTTCTATGGAGAAATGAAGGAATAATAACAAAAAGGTAAAATGTATGTAGGAAGATAAGTGTATGAAAGTAGGTATTCATAAATTGGTGATAATTAGAATACACTTTTGTAAATGAGAAATTGATTGCTAATAAGATAAGATGACATATGGTTGAAGTAAAATAAATGGAATGATTAGGAAATGGTTCAGGACTAAGCAAGTGTGATATTTTCTGAGTAGTTTAATATATTTATGGATTCATATCAAAATCCTTATTAGAGGGTTTTTTGGATGAGGATGTACGTACATATTTATTTATTTATTTATTTGTTTATTT
>AZIM01000564.1:166030-178867 GCA_000516915.1 Ophiophagus hannah | reverse complement strand
CACTCTAACCACTGCACCACCACGGCTCATTATGATTGAAGTAAACCTTGTGAGAAAACAAATGGAATGCTTGGGGAATCTTTCAGCATTGAGCATAGAAGAAGACAAGAATGTGAAACATTTCCATAGTTTAATGTATTTGCAGTAAAAATGTGACAAGTGCTTATGTTGACATTGTGGTTTCTTGGTTAGGGACATAAATGTTTTTGGATGCTGATGATGCCACGTTGGCTGGGAACACAATATTTGAGGTGAATGTCGGCTAGATTGGAAGGTACAGTGTGGAACATGCAGGAGTTTGTAGAAAATTAACACATATCATTTAACATATCAAAGACAAACCTATCTTTGCCATTTTTGATAGGGAAAATGAAATGCAGGTTGTAAATAAATTTTATAAAGAACTAGAGGAAATGAGTAAACAGCTCCAGATAATGTTCATCAGAGATAGAAAAGTGAATGGAGAATTTTAAAATGAACTGATTGCTCTATCTCACTAGAGAAAACGCTGGAAGACTTTAATAGAGTCAATGGGGAAGCCAGATTCACTTAACCACGGTGTTCCTGATTTAACAATTGAAATGATTCACTTAACAACTGTGGCAAGGTCATAAGATGGGGCAAAACTCACTTAACAAATTGCTCACTTAGCAACAAAAATTTTGGGCTCAANTGTGGTCATAAGTCAAGGACTACCTATACACTCTATCAGCAATCAGTTTTGATTTCTGAATCAGCAATCACTTTTCTAACTCTAGTGAACATTTTCTGGAGCTGTTCACTCATTTGCTCTATAAAATTCATTTAAGATCCTTTCAGATTTCTTTTCATTTTAGCCTTCTGATAATACTTTTTCTGTCCTGGAAGAATCAGGCATACAAATATATTTTGCTGGTAATAAATTGGCATACTCAGTGCATAATGTTTTTCTTCCACAAATAAAATACAATCAGATGCAGATTACAAATGCTAAATAGTGATTATAAAATTTAATTGCTTCAACATTTTCAGTCAACAGTTGCCTTTTTTGATATAATTTGAAGTTATTTTTTTCTGAATATGTGTTTCAAACATTTATTTGTTCTAGATTATTAATGCAGCATTGGATAAGTGCATCACTGTGAATCAACCTAATCTTACCTTTGAAACTTGTGATATTAATAACAAGGTAAGACTGGAATTATTTTTTATTATTCTTAAAGGCTAAACCCTTTAAAATGTCTTCAAAATACTGGATATGGTTTGGTTCTATATATGTTATTATGTTCTCTGCCCAGCTGTGATGCTTGTATTATTTTTAGTTTTAAAGCACCTTTAACCACCCTGCAGTCAAAAGGAATCCAGTTCTGTCCGGATAATCCAATTGTCACCTTATCCAAGCAGAATGTATAGAGCAGTGTTTCTTAACCTCGGCAACTTTAAGATGTGTGGACTTTGAATTCCCAGAATTGCCCAGCCAACATGCTGGCTAGGGGATTGTGGGAGTTGATGTCCATACATCTAAAAATTGCCAAGGTTGGGAAACCTGGATGTACAGGGTAAGGCATATGACCTTGATAGACTCCTGCAAGAACATTATATAGGCAAAGGGGGCTGAAGCATTTTTTTAAGTGCAGAACAAGGCAATGGTTAGAAGTACTCAGGCAGGCACTTCCCTAATTCACTGAACTATAAAGAATAGGAGGAGGAAGTACATCACAATTAGACTTGGAAGCTTCTGTTATTGCCAGTCCCAATTATAATATTCTTAGCCTTCCTGTGGAGTTGATTTCCTGGTCAGATCTACCCAGTGGTGCTGACAGAAGAGGATTACAGTGTGACAGTGATTCATTTGGCTTTCATGCTCAAAGTTGAATTGCGGCCAGAATTCCTTCTTCAGGCAGGAGCTGAAGATCCTATATATGCTTTAGGATCTTTTGATGGCCTCTGTTTGAACATTCTGGCCCTTTCCCTACAAGAAGCAGAAGGGGTGCAACAGTCAGGCTGATTGGAGAAAACTGAGCACAGGCTTGTGTGATGGCTCCCCAGAAGAAGACTAAGGAGATTCACCTTGGAATCAGAGTAAGGTGAGATTAGACAAGAGCACCCTGATCCTGGCTGGGTGGCCTTGGGAAGTGGGAACCTGCATCTAGACAAAGCAGGATTGTGCCCTCTCTCAGGGTTGCTCATGCTTCCCAGCTTTCTACACTCACCAAACAAAACCAATGCCTNTCATGGAGAAGAGGTTTAAGAAGTCTTTTTTTAATGTGTTTGCCCCAAGAAATTTTAAAAAATTGATTGTGAATTATTTCCTAACATTTTATTTTTAAGATGGGGTAGTTGGAAATACACATCTATTTGTCTCAATGTAGGCAAACTTTTAATAAAATTAAAAGATCAGAAATGCTGACAGCAATAGTATTTCAGATGCAGAAAATAACATGGTTAGATCATTTTTCATGTAGTAATATATGTGTTTTGAATCTTATTGACCCTCTTGAATGTTTTTTCCTGAAAATTAATCTTTTCTTTATCTGTTCTGAATATGCAACATCCTTTGAATTAGGTGAATTAACAGTTGCTTATATTTTCAAAAATAATTTTATTAAAGGAAGGGATAAATGAAGCAGCTTGTTAAGCCCCTTTATAATAAAAACATGTTAAAGTGAATTAGAAGAATAAATGTACACTTAGTTTGAATAACCTACATTTTCAATTTAATACACCAAACATAGTTTTATGCATTTTTAAAGTAACAAAAAGGTAAGTATGAAGAGAGAGGGGAAGGGGGCAATAAAAATGTCAGTCTAACAGGCTGCCTTTTATTTAGTTTTGAAAATATATTCTTTATGGTGCCTTTACCACTGGTCTAACTGAGAAAGGAAATTATATCATTTATAGTGAACCTTTGGTCAGTATTTGAGTAACCTCTGGAAAGAGCATCTTTGAGTGATCCAGGGCGTAGTCACAGAGAATCAGCTCTGTAATTCAGAAAACCCTGATTGAATCTTTATCTTTGCCAATTCTTTTCTATGTGCAGAACCAAAAGTTCAACTACACTTGGCTGAGGCTAATCCAACATGAAGACTCCTGCCTGGCACTTATCGATGCCGAAGGGACCCTGGGTCTGCACCCTTGCGATAAACGAAACAATAGCCAGAAATGGTTGCATAAATCACTGGTAGCTTTTCACCCAGAACTCGTAAGTGCAGCTGTTTAGCAAATAACAACCCCTCTCGCTGTGGCTAGAGTGGAACCGGTTCAAAACAAAGACAGCTTGCTACATTGTTTTCCTTTGTATGCCAATGACAGGCAGGCAGGCGTTTGTTATTCAAGTAAGGAAAGGACTTATGCAAGGTTTACTCTTAGCTTTTTTTTTTTAGGTAGAGAAGTAACACCAGTAAATATTTAATCTATCATCAGCTACCTCCAAGTGATCCAGAGCAGTGCATATCATTCTCATTGCACTTAACTCTTTACAACATCCCTGATCTGAACATTAGACTGAAGAATGTCTGTGGAAACTCAGTCATCCAGGTCATGGTTGTCCCAANNNTGCTTTTTCAAAAAGGCAACTGGACTTTCTGAAGTCTTGAAAAAGCCCTTTTGGTCACCCAGTAGTGAGCTTAGTGGTTTAGACAGGATTTGGACATGGGTCTCTTTATTGCTAGCTTCACACTTTTAACTCCAGTATTACAAGTAGAAAGTCTGACTGAAAGTCTAAGGACCAGAAAGCTAGGGCCAAATTTTGTAAAATCAACCCACTGCCTGCCCCCCAAAAAGGGGTGGGTGGGGTTGGAGCTACACCTGACAGATATTTTAAGTTTTAAATTTTATTATCTGCCAGCCATGAAATATCTCTCCATGCTCCATTTTTAACTGAATAGTGTAGTAACAAAAATACATTTGGAAACATTGCCTTTTGTTGTTCAGTGCTGTTCAGTTATATCACTTTCCATTTATTTCAGCAGGGATACGTTCCTTGGGATATCCAAACTGGAATATTGTCATTAAAAAACAAAATTACTGAACAAAAATTTACAACCTACTAGTTGTAACCCACTAAAAAGGCTAATAGGCAACCTTCAGATTTAGACCCTAATCTAATACAGATATAACTCATAGGCAGCTCACACTAAACACAGATAAGAGACACTCATGCATTTTGCAGCCCCCCCTCCCCCCACCAAGGATGGTCTCTTTCATGACTAGTTGACTTCAGGGACAGCTTTCTTGTCACAATATGTAAACAATTTGTCGTTTCCTCCTTTTTTAATTCCAAAGCTAGGTAGGGGTTGTGGGTGATAACAAGATCTATCTTTTTTTCCACATAAGTTGTGAAGCTGCAGACAGCTTGTGTTTTTGTGGAGCAATCACTGCTTTCATCATTCTGAATGATTCATCCTTCTGATGAAAGCACTGGAACGGTGGGCTCCTCTGCCAAGTTCCCTGTAATTTCCTCAGTAACCCTGCATGGGTTTTTTTTTAAGATCAGACAAATTTGGCTAGGACTTGCTATAAATTACTCTGTTACTTTAAACAAATGACACAAGGGTGTGGTGCAAAACAGTGAAGCAGGAAGAAAAATAAAACACTAAATAATGTCTATAAATATCCAAAATATGGATTGATACAAAGGGCACCAAAAGAGCAGCCTTACAAATTACTTGTAGTTAAAAAGAAAAAACCTCATGCTGTAAGAAAATCTCCATCTCTACAAGATGGAGAAACTCTCCCCATCATGATAAAACAACATTGGTTAGATGAAGTGCAAAAGTTGCTCCTTATATTATAGAGATAGATATCAGTATGTATAGAGCAGAGCTGTCAAACTCCCAGCCCGCAGGTCAGATTCGTCATGTGCTGGCCACGCCCCCAGGGCCAGTTTATAACGAAGGAAAAAAGTCCTGATATGTCACTTGATGTCGCCGTGACGATATGAGTTTGACACCTTTGGTATAGAGGTTAAAGTGATGAGTTGAACAAGAAGAGCCAGGTGCCCCTCCCCCACTTGATCATGGAACTCCGTAGACCAATCACACGTCCTCAGCCCATCCCACCTCAAAGGATTGGTGTTGTGGGAGAAAGATTAGGGAGAACCTCATGTAATCTGCTTTTAGCTATTAATAGGAAAGGCAGGGTATAAATGCAAATAAGAAGAAAAAAAGAGTATAAAACAACAACAGTGAATAACTTACTTGTTCCAGTTGGAATATATGCATCCAATTTTGTATTAGGCTGTGTTAGAAAGTATTTTAAAGAGCCAAGTTTTATTGAAGTTATTGGAAAATAATCTCATTCAGTTTTCTGCTGCTTTGATACAAACTTGTCAAAGTTATAGTTCCAACTTTTCAGATGTATTTACCTTAGATGACATAGAGCATAAACTGCTTATTTAGGATCCAAAAATAGTTTTTACCAAGCTGTTGTGAAAAATGATCTAATGAACATATTTACAAAAAGAAAAAATAAATTCTTTTTTACCCTCCATAGCTATAGGACCTAGAAATTGATCTTAATGCTAAGAAAATGCCAAAGTAAATTAGAATGATTTTTCTGCATCTAAAATTGGAATGGGGATAGAATATGTCGGTAGAGTCTTTTGGTTTTTGTGGGGAAGGTCAATTACAGCAATTAAGAGTATCTCATCAGTAATCATGTACCCAGTCTTGGTTGTAGAGATGCCTTCCATTTATTCTTCCATCATATGGAACTCCTTAAAAAGGAAACAGTATTGTCTTGAGTTAAAAGGCTTCCTAAAAATTTAAGGAAATTCTTCGTCCATTTAAGTTATAAAATAGCTTGCCAGTTTCCTGTTGTCTTCATAAGGAAGATGGATACTTGCAATCATAAAGATGGGGTTTTTTTCTGTTTATTTACGTATTTAGATAGCTAGCTGGACCATAAAAGCTAATTAAACACAATTGGATACATACTATTGCATCCATACAATACTGAATTAACAACAAACTTGAGGCCTACAAAAACTTTTATCTGCTGTGGTAAAATATCAGATTAATTTTTATGGGAGTTTTGGATGTGAAAGGAACAGAATATAAGGCTTATGGGAGAAATGCACCCCAAAGATATATCTGTCACAGGAAAGCAAAGTATGAATTTCTTTTATACAAAAGTAATAGCTGTTACTTACAAGGCCCTTTTATGGCTGTTTCTATTGAAAATAAAGAAAAATCAGCAGAGCAGCTTATTCTTTGGGGTACTCATGAGAAACTTTTTCTTCATTTTTCTTTGTATGGAAGGGCAAAGAGGAAGAATGTATTTATCAAATGTGCATGCCACCCATCTTGCCAAAGATAACTCAGTAGGCAGATTCCAGATATTAAAGGATACCTACTTCCACCTTTCTGGATATAGTAGAGGGAGTCTTTGACTTAGAAACATAATTGAGGCCAAAATTTTCAGTTGTTAAGAGTGTTGTGTCCCATTTTATGACTTTTTTTGCACAGTTGTTAAATGAATCGCTGCAGTTGTTAAGCCAATCATGCAGTTGTTAAATGAATCTGGTTTCCCCCATTGACTTTGCTTGTCAGAAGCCAAATGGGAAGGTTACAAATGGTGATCACATGACCCTGGGACAACTGAAACTGTCATACATACATGCCAGTTTCCCAGCATCTGAATTTTGATCATGTGAACATGAGAATGCTACAATGATCGTAAGCAGTAGTGGGATTAANTGCCAGTTCTCTGAACTACTCGAAATTTCCCCTACTGGTTCTCCAGAACTGGTCAGAACCTGCTGAATACCACCTCTGATCATAAGTGTGAAAACAAGTCATAAGTCGCTTCTTTCAATGCTGTTGTAGCTTCAAACAGTCACTAAATAAATGGTTGTAAGTCAAGGACAACCTCTAGTATCAATATTGTGCCTACATCTAATGCAGCTTGACACAGATAGGAACACTTTGCCAGACATCAAGTGTAAGATACGAATCTGATGGGAGAGGCACTGAAGTGGGTTGCTAAAAAGTGTGAATGCATTTATTTGTAAAACTTATTGGCCACCATGCTTTCGCAAGTTTAGTGTACAAGTAGCCCTCGACTTACAAGAGTTCACTTAGTGATGATTCAAAGTTACAACATCACTAAAAAAGTGACTTGTGACCATTTTCATACTTAGGACCATCACAGCATCCCCACGCTCACATGATCAAAATTCAGACGCTTGGCAGCTGAGTCATATTTGTGACAGTTGCAGTGTCCTGGGGTCATGTCATCCCCTTTTGTGACCTGACAAGCGAAGGCAATGGGAAAGCTGGATTCACTTAACAACCAGGTTATTAGTTTACCAACTGCAGTGATTCACTGAACAACTATGGCAAGAAAAGTTGTAAAATGGGGCAAAACTCATTTAACCAATGTTTCACTAAGCAGTTTTGGGTCATAAGTTGAGGACTACCAGTATTTAGCAAGGAATGAGTGAAATGCTTATGAACTTTGTTTTTATTGCCAGTGCTGTACCTTGAATGCTGAAAGTTCCTTCATTATGATGATCAGTATTTATTTGCATTGTGAATCTCTAGATTTTGAATATTTGTGGCAATGCAGTTTTTTTTTCATTTCCTTACCTTTTTCAGCTTTTTTCCCCCAAAGATTCTTCAAACTCATTTCTTAAATAAGCTGATTTCCTCATTTTGAGAATAGTTACGTTACTATTAGGAAACCTCCTCAGACACCTAAGTTAGTTGCACCTGAGAATATGATTCTTACTCGTTCGAAACTTTTCAGGAATTTATAATTTGGTTGGTTTATTGGTTTTAACTGCTGAGTCCTCAGGGAGAGAGGGCAGCATACAAGTCCCAATTAATTAATTAATTAATTAATAATTTGATTTTGACAATTAACAAACTATCCCACCCTCTTTTCATTGTGATATGTCCCCTATTTCATCAGCTGAGTAATATTGCAATCTGAAGGGCAGAATCACCTGCCACTATAGCAAACAGCATATGTATAACTTCCTTTGCATAACAATTACGATTTAGATGGGAAGAATTGTCTTTGAATTTTCATAGAATTAGCAAGCTGTGCCACATAGAGACTCTAGGCCAAGAACAGATAGACATGCTGTGCACTTCTTATCCAGAAGACATGCTGTATATTTCCTGTTCCACTTATAAATGATGTATGTTGGAAAACATGGCAAGAGTTACTTTGCCAAGATGTTTTCTAGTACAAAAACAATGGCTTACTTTTCAACTTTGTGCATATAACCCATTATCACCATCTTTTCTCTTCTCTTTAGATGGATCACATTGTTTTAGAGCACCTTTCAAGGGCCACATGTTTGGAAATAGACCAGTCTCAGAAAATCCTGAGGGCTAACATTTGTTTTTCAAGCAATATTCATCAGAAGTGGCAATTTGGAAATTACTATGCTGAGTGAAACCATAGCCAAGCAAGCTACATGTAGGAGCTGCTTAGTATGCTGATAAGTTCAAGAATGACAACTCTAGAAATGGGAAGTACAGAATCAGCAATGTTTCTCAAAACCACAATTTAAAAGTAGTGTATGGGGAAATCCAACAGATGGAGAAAGAGCACAGCTGGTTTAACTGGTGTCATTCCAGCCTGTTACCTCAAAGGCTGGACAGAAATCTGGCCGGGGGAAAAAAAGAGTTCAACAAAAAGGAAGTACTTTGAATATCTTTTTCCATGACAAAAAGTAAACTTAACAACAGAATATTATGTGACATTATTATGGGACCCATTATGAATATTTCATTTCATTAGTGTTCTCTCCCTCCCTGTCCCTCTCTCCCCCTCCCTCCCTCTCTCTCCCTCTCTCAGAAAACTCTTTGGCAAACCTTGTAGTCTTAAATCTCTAAAACCTTCATTTCAAAAGCATGTACGGAAGGTTAAAAATGTCTTCCAACTCTAGCAGAAAAAGTCTTATTGCTGACATCTCCAAGAAAATGCGGTACAATCTTAGGCTGAAATCACTCAGCTGTAGAGATCAGAAGTAACTTTTTCGATGAACCTTTCTCTTAGAATTACAGCCACTTCTTCAACCCCTTTCAGATCATCCAAGATGGGAAGGAGAAAGAAGTGTCTCATAGCTATATTGAAACCTGTATCGCAGGCCTTAAAAAATTTGATATGCTTTGAAGTTTCTTTTTGGATAACTTACAACTTTGGCTGGATATCCTGTGTGTGTTTCCCTCTTGTGACAAGAATTCACATTTCTTGTTTTAGAAACTGGACATAAATATGTGATCCCTTCAGAAGGATGACAAGCATGTATTCGGCAGGAGGAGGGGGCATATGATAGAACCGATGAAGTAGAGCTTACAGAGAATTAATTGAAACAGCATTCCTTCAGAATGTAAAGCAGCATCATATATGTCAGTGATGTGATTCATCTCACTAGGCACGAAAAATTAAAAGAACCACGTAAACTTGCATTGGGTAGTTCCTCCCAGCAGTTCGTATTGCTATCATAACGCACTCCAGGATGGAAGACTCATCCAGGTATTTACCACTTGCTCGCCAATTTGGAACTTAAGGGTAATAATCCTGACAGCATGAAGAGCCAGGTGCTCGTAGTCACCAAATACACAGGGATTTCAAGCATTGCCACATGCATGCAACGCTTTGGGTCACAGAAACATTTTTCAGAAGATTGCTTCTTTTGTACTTTGGAACTGGCCACCTCATCAATTAATATTCTATTAGATGTTAGTGATTTTCACAATCTACAAGATCACAGGACTGGGGTGTTCCTTACGTAAAATTCAAAGTGAACATCTCTAAAAAAGATGCTACTTAAGAATGGATCTCATTGGATCCCTCCACTTTCAGCTCAGTACCCTAAACAGACAATTAGCACTTAAGAAAAAATAATCTTGAATGTTTCCAAAAGCAAAGTCAAATTTCATGCATACCCCACTATCTTGAAATAGTTTGTCATCTTCTAAAAAGACAAATATTTGTGTTTTTCATACGTAACTTTGCCAATATGTGAATTTACATTTTTTTAATGTTGGGAGAATCACCATGGAGTTATCCACCTATTATCTGAAGTCACATTGCCCAACAGTATAATGAAATTATTTATACACTATGCAATTATACACTATAAATATATTTTTCCTTGTATTTAGCACACCTGTGCATAGCACAGGGGGACTATGTGCTGGCTTGCAGCCACCTATCCCTAGATATTTGTATGTGAAAAGAAACTCCTAATGAAGGACCTAGAGCCAGTTTGGTTTCGTGGTTAAGGTATGAAGTTAAAAAGCAGGAGGCCATGAGTTCAAGTCCCACCTTAGCTATGAAAGCCAGCTGGGTGGTTTTGGTCCAATTACTCACTGTCAGCCCAACTCACCTCACAAGATGATTGTAGGGGAAACAAGAAGATGATGTATTGGATGTGCTCACCGCCTTAAATTGTTTGTAAAAAAATAATAAAAGGTGGGATACAAATAAATAAAATATGGGCTTCCCCAATAGGTGGACGCCTGACATTATAGCACATTAAACATTATTGAGAATGTGTGTTTCTCAGGAATTGGGAGTTCTGAGGAATTCTGGTCCTGCTTCCCTACATTCTCTAGGTTGGTTGTGACTTGAGAGTGGTGCCCACTGTTAAATAAGGCTGTTATTTGACAGGACCAAAATATTTAACAATAATCTATAAGGTATTTATTTAAGACCAATGAACACTGGTAACTCTGGAATTAATTTGCTGAAACCGCTCATCAGCATAAGAATTCTTATGTTGTGAATTGCTCTGGAACAAAAGACTTAAAATGCACATCTTGTGTCTCAGAACGTTGTGCTGACATTATTGTATGTTTCTGTAATCTAAGCTTAGAAGGCAGCCAAGCTTTCATCAGCCATCATATTTACAGCCGGTTACAAGATTCTTTGGTGTCTAAGAGAGTCTCTGTATATAATATCATATAATGCTGACAAGGCTTAGCAAAGCAAAGTTGCCAAAATATTGATTTGCCTAAGAGACATCACAATTTCATTCCCAACTGTCTTTCTGATTTCCTTTGCATATCATTTAGTATTGCTACCCTGCGGGCACTATCAAAAAAATTACACAGATGTTGTCTGTGAGCTCATGATTTATCAAAAACATTAATTTCATTACATATTGTGTGCTGATATCCTATCATTCTTCATTAAGCCAACATAGAGAGGCCATACGTAACAATCACGTCGTATTTCACATCTGTCCCAATGCATTTTCACTCTTCATTTTCCAAAATGTCCGTTTCAGTAATGGTTTTGTTTATGCTTTAAAAATAATTTCGTATCCTCTTCGTAGTGTGGGGACCATAGCAGCAATAAAAAAGTGCAATATTAGATCTATTTTTTTCTTGCAGTAAACAGGTATCTTGGGCTCAATATCCGAATAAAAATTTGAAGTCCGGGATATAAGCATGAGCACCTATGACATTCCCTTCACTCCAAAGCAGAATATCTAATACAATTAATATTTACAAGTTTTTAAAACATGGCACAAATATCCCTTTACAATCAGTCGTGATTTCTTATTTTCGTTCTTTAACAAAGCAGTCATGTTAACATATTTCCCTACATTTTGCAGCCATATGTTGTCTTTTTTGCTTGCTGGTGAAAATTACAAAAATGCATTCCAAAAACGAATCGGGCTTCAAAATTTGATGCCATGTTTTTGGAAAGAATGCCAAATACAACAGCTGTCCCTGCCAACCAGTGTAGGAGAGGACAGAAAATTTTTTCCTTCATTCTCCAACCCCGATTCCTGGATTCTTAATCTAGAAATAAAGACAAATAAGCCCCTCATCCTTACTTTAGCTCTGAGTTGGTATTTACTTTGCCTGATTGGCTTCTGTGTTCTGTAGCACTTTGGGTAATTGTTTTCAGAATCAAGCCAAGATATAGATGTTCTCTAGGATTTGGCTCAGCCCAGGCAGTGAATTTACCTGCTTTGGTCTCTTGTGTAAAAAGATTCGAATACAGTTGACCTGCTGCTGTGATGATATTTATAAAGTCAATATAGTTGACTATATTCTTTTTTACTGTTTGGATTTATCCAATCCATTTCTCGGCTCTTTAAAAAAAATTGCAAATGATGCAATTTTGACATTTCTTAATTTTTTCCTTATAAAATGGATTAATGAACAAATATCAGACTGTGAGATCCAGCCATCCATATAGCATGGCAAATTGCCTCATGTGCACCGTAATTTAAAATCCTGGCACTGAACATCTAAAAATATCTATAGATGCCATGTTAATTACGTTAATTCGTTTAATAGTGTTAATACATTGCGAATGCAGCCTGCCATCACTTTTCCCTTTCTTTAAAAGCCCAATGAAACTGAACTGTGTGCTTGTGATGATTTTTGCATTTATGAATGAAATGCCCATTAAAGACAGAAAGATCATCCAGTCTGCATAGATAACCCCTGTATTTGGCCCAGTATTGACACATCATAACAGCAGCAAGCCCAGGGGAAAAACTGATCTTTCCATGTTGATCTGTACAACATGTGACAAGCATGGACATCTTTAACAGCTCTCCAAGATGGGTATCAACTCTGAAATATGAATGATCTCAAGTTGCACCTATAAACCTAAACTTAAACTGAGCTTCACTGAAATGATTGCAAATTCTCTGCAATTAATGTCACTTTGTATATACAGGTAGTCCTTGACTTACAACAGTTCATTTAGTGACCGTTCAAAGTTAACGGCACTGAAAGAAGTGACTTACGACCACTTACTATTGTTGCAGCATCCCCATGGTCATGTGATTTACATTTGGATGCCTAACAGACTCTTTATGATGGTTGCAGTGTCCCAGAGTCTTATGATCCCCTTTTGCGACCTTCTGACAAG
>AZIM01000564.1:86810-96914 GCA_000516915.1 Ophiophagus hannah | reverse complement strand
TGACCTTTATTTCCTGCGTTTTCAACCTCATCTGCTTTGTGCGACACAGCTGCAGTTGAAAAAGCAGGAAAAAAGTGCTTTTTCAACCGCTGCGCACCTGCGCGCAACGCTGCTCAGCTGTCCAGGTAGCTAGATGATGATGATATACACGCGCACGCAGCATGCAAAACGCAAAATGTAAAATGTAAAATCACCAAACCAGTAGTTACACCAGTTGGATCCCACCCCTGGATTATCTCTCCCCAGATATTTCTACCCATCCTAAGCAATTCAATAGAAGGGGCATGCTACAAGTATCATTGGCTAAGAAAAAATGTTGGCTGGCATCATTTATTTGAGATGGGCAGTCATAATAAGTCAAACAAACAAATAAATAAAATTCCTTCCTGAATTCTAACTTTGAGGAACAATAATTCCAGAAGCCTTACTCTGTTCATATCCCAAACTGATCCACAAGCCAACTTTGGAAATTCCAAAACAGATTTCAGTGAGTTGGCAATCAGCCAAGCTGGTGCTTAGTACAGACTCCCTGGAGGAAGGGTAAACTCCCCTGGCTGGCTGTTTTGTGGACCACTCTAATGCCTGCCTTTTTCTTGTAGGGACTGGTTCCTCCTCACTAGTCCCAGTGACTTTCCAGTGCTTTCTGATATTTGCACACCTGGATGCCTTCACTCCCCTTCCCACCCCATCTCTTTTGACATAAATGCAGAGCCTTCCTTCCTTCCTTCCTTCCTTCNCCTTCCTTCCTTCCTTCCTTCCCAAAGCAAGAAGGAACAGGTCTTTCAATCTTACTTTCGTCTGTTATCTCTGTGGAAACTTTGAGGCTGGGACTAACTGATCCTGCAGCTTCACAGAAACAAAATAGTAAAGTCGTTACATTGCAACTTAAAGATGTCTTTTAAAAAATAAAAGAAAGGAAACGGAAGTTTGACAGCACTGTGGGAGAAATTTTTTTGTTGCTGATAAACTAACCTGCTTATGATTATTGTGGTGGTCTCAGTCAAGATACCTGCAGAGGCTAATGAATAAAATCCAGAATTCACAAGGCCCCCCTGCACCAACCATTCCAAACAACTGAACAGCAAAATAGCTAGCATGTTTAGACATACACTGTGTTAACACCAGAGTTACTACTTTTCACCCCTTAAGTATAACATGTAATATCAATATATTACATTATTGTTTGGGGACAGGCTGTGAAATGCCTTCCTCCTTCTGAGAAACAAACAAATGCTTTAGAAAATGACTTTTAAGCAAATGTCTCAATCAGAAGTCTTCCCTCTCGTCTAAAAACTTACCATGGAATCAATTTCTATTCAAAGCAACATCTTGCATCAGCTTGGTGCCTTGTGGTTACTTTAACTTGGGCTTTTAAAAACAAAACTTGTGACTCAACGCCTGCAACCGTTTCTCAATACTTGGGCTCTTTTCTCATGAAAGTCTGCAGACAAGCGACAGTAAGCTGACGTACATCTGGAACCATCCTGACTCAGCACCAGAGTGACAAGGCAGTGCAAGTTCAATGCAGGATAAGCTGTTGGAGGGGGAGGGAGGAGGCCATGAAGAAATAGAGCAGGAATGGGTCAACAGTAGTGTGAGTGATTAGTGATGGGCGGGAACATGATAATCCAAAGAACATTGGGGGAAAAAGCTATTCCTTTCAGCCAATTCATCTAGATTTGCTTATCCATGGAGGAATATCATATCTTGTTTAATAAAGCTTATGATCCATTAATCAGAACTTCATGGACCATAAGTGTCTTCCATTAGCTTAGCTGTCAGTCATTCGAACAAGAATATGATGTGAAAATCTATCACATTTTCATTTGAGGAAGGGGCTACAACTCTGCTTGTACATGCAGGAGGCAAGTCTGGTTGTGATCATACCTGGCCTGGCCAGTTAAAAAGGCAATCCCTGGACATAGAAGAAACCATTTCAGACTAAAGGCAGCATTGGTTCAACTCAATATGTGGCCTTGGAAGGCCAGTTTCTTCTTTAGCGTATTGTGATTTGATCAACCAATATTTAGCCAGAGTCTAAGGTAGTATGAACATTTTCAAAGAAGAATACTGTGAAGTCTCCACTCTATGAAAAGTCAACAGGGGCAGAGGGTTCTGCTCAAAGTGGAAGAACATCATCCAATTCTTCTGCCTTCTTTATCCCCAAAAGCAGATGGCTCTTCAGCAGAAGGGTTTCCATGTTGCTACCACAGAATTCAGATCAGAGTCAATGTACATTGTTTCCATAAAAATAGCCATGTTGGTCTGTTCTAGCAAAACCAGAAATACTTCAGTCAACAAACCACAAAATATGATTTGTTAACATGTTATCTGGTCTCTTTTTTGTGTTTAAAAGCTGAGCTTATGGTTTTGCATATACCATAAATCCAGTCAGCAAACAACAAACAAACCATAATTTATTGAGCCATGTGAACCACATTAGAGTCTGGTGGCAGATACTTTAAAAAAATAATACATATATTCTACCAAGCTTTCTGGACTATAGTCCAGTGCAGGGGTATTATCCTTTAAAAGCTTATTTTGAAGGAGAAACTTTATATTGAAGGAGAAAGCTTCATACTCTACTGGGTAAAAGATGCAACTTATTCCAAGTATTGTGGTACTTAGTATGCACTTCCTATATACGTTTTTGAATTATTTGTCATTATTTGTCATTATTTGAATTAATGGAATGGAATTAATAGCTTATTGAGAGGGATGTTACTAATGCTTTACTTGAATAATATGCTATTGGGGTTTTCAGGATAATAATGGCTGTGCATACTTGCAAAACCTTTTGGAAATGGTGCTTTGGATTTCATGGTAAACGCAGCACTTCTGCTATTTCATTCAATCCCACCCCACGCCCAGCTTCCTGTTCTTATTCTCAAGGTTTCACAATTTTTGCTCTTATTAACGATTGGCTCCCAAGAAGTGCTTGTCATTCTTTTTAAAAATGTTCCATTATATGAAGAGTTCAACCTGCTTAAATGCCAAAGCCAAGGTTTTTGTTGATGGATGCTCTTTCTTCTGCAGTCTTGTTTTGATTTATATTTCAAAAATTTTAACAGCTATTTTATTGTTTTAAGAGTTGGTCTACACCCCCATATTCCTTTAGCGAAACATAATATTCCATTCTTGGATTCAGGGGATGAGGAAAGGTTTTTTTTCCTCCCTACCACCATGTAATTCATTCATATAATTCATAGAAAGCAGCCATACAGTATGCAAGATCAAACAGGGAATCAGGCTTATCCCAACAGATGAACATCTGAAAAGACCGTGCAATTTTGACTATATCTTAGATTCATAGAAGGACATTATACACAGTGGTCTTTGGCTTGGTTTGAGAGTATTTTGTGGGAGTTTATCTATACGGGTGCACACACATTTGTGCCCCCGCCCAAATCTCTTCTCACCCCTATGGGTGGTGTATATCTTCTTCACTCCTATCATTGCCCTCTTCTGGACAGAGAACCCTGATGTTGTTCCTGGCTTAGGAACCTAGGAGTCACAGCCCAGAGTGCTCCTATCATCACTGGTTTTACTTCGAGACAAAACCCCAAGAATAGATAAACAAATAAATGTTTTGCTTTCTCCCAGTTTTTAAGGTTGAGTTTTCCCATAAAGTCAGTTTCAAAAGTCAGACTCAAAAATGGTGATATGGAAAAACTGGGTGGAAGCAGGGATATTGACTTTGGACCAACTGTTAGTTGATGGCATTCAATTTTCAACATACTCTGTGTTAAGAGTTAGATATCATCTATCAGAGGGAACTCAGTGGTAATATTAACAGTTACAACATTTGTTAAGAGCACTGAACCAACAGCATTTTCAGCTTCTGAGACCCCTGAGGTATTAAAACAACTTGTGAATCCTTTAAAATTAAAAATTAAAAACCTAGTCTTAGTTTTTAGATATTTGTTATCAGTAAAACTATTTGATATGCAGATGTTAAGAAATGAGTGAAATAAAGAATCAGAGGTTCCTATATTGCCTAGACAATATCTTAACTTCTATAGCAAACATGTTAAAGGACTTCGAATTACGACTTATACAACAAAAACTATTTAGAATTCACTGGACTTCTTTATTTGTATAGAAAAGGACTGTCAAAACCAGCATTTTGTTGGAAATGTAACAAGGACAATGCTTCTTTAAAATGTTTCTACAATGATCTATACTTAGCAAATTTTGGGAGAAAGTAATGGATTATATAACATGATTGTGCAACAAAAGCAAAGATATTCAGAGGATAATGTTCTTTTGAATTAGTATGTGGAATTTGACAACTTGACAACTTAAATGGATTCTTTGTGTCCTTACTATAATTAAAAGGCTGATCTTGTAGCATTGGAAATATAAATGGATATATCATTATTTTTGTGTTTGTGTTTATTAATTAAAAAGTGATAAAAATATGACTTTTGTTTTATTGGGGAAAAAGTCTGAATTCTTGGCTGGAATGACTCCTTATGTTTTAATTATTTGTATTTGAATGTGTCAGCAACAAACCAGATACATTTCTCAGACTTTCATTTTTTTATTGTTTATAAGAAATGTGCTTCACAAAAACAGCAAAGGAAAATTAAAATTGTAAAATTGACACTTTAAAAATATGCTTTGAGAGGCAAAAATAGTATACAAAAATACAACAGACATATTATTTACATCTAGAGGCAGTAACAGCAATAGTAAAAGCTATTTGTTTGAAAAATAAATATTTCTTGTGATAGTATACACTCGGTTAAAGCAAATTATAGTATGAAAACTGATTTCATCATTCAGTTCCATAATTTTATTTAAAGAAAGTTTAAGAGAAATCTCTTCTTAACACATACTCTTTATAGGCATTTGCAATTGAAAATGTACATCTTCCCCTTCTAGAATGGAGCTCTGCTCCATCATCAACCATCACTGAACTTATTTCTTCCTATATAAATTTACACATATTTTCTTCAGATTTAATGCATTGCACTTTCATCACATTTCAGAGTACTATTTTATGCATTTAATACTTATTTTCTGCCTAAGCCATAAAATTGTGGTGCCTGTAAGGAATGGGAAGTGCTCGATTCTTTTGGATTACTTCATACAAGTAAGAAAAGCACAAGCTTATCCATAACAAAATATTTTAAAACACAAACTCCCTCTTTGCGGCAGCATTCTGTTAACGGTAAAGCAACTATAGTAATTATATGTGAGAATTGCACACTTTATAGATTTCAGGCTTTATCAGCAGTCCCTAAAGAACAAAGAATTTGAGCAACAATTGTCACATGCAAGTCATTTCTCACTCTTGTTGTTTTCACATAACAATATCAATTTCAGCAACAGAATGTTATTCTAGTTTTAAAATGTAAGCATAATGGCAAAATGACAAATAGAAGGGGGACACTACAGAAAATCTAGGCATACTACTTCTACATCTCAGAAAGTCATCATTGGTGACTCAGCATCAGTTCACACTTTTGCTTGTTTATCACTTTTGAAATGTAGCATCAAATGATTCTTGTGTATATAAATGGACCATTTAGAGATTATCAATCACAGGGTGTTTAGATGACTATTCAAATTAAAACACAAGGAACATCATCAATCACTGTGCATGAATATGTGACACACATTTCTTAGATATATTCAATCGTTTTAATATCAGCATAAATATCATTAATGGCTAACTTAATTAATTAAAGGTCCTTGAATAGAGTGGCTACTAGTGACTATATCCATACTGTTTTCTTAGGATTGTTACAGTATTAGTTTGTCACTGCTTTCCCTTGGGAGGGATGTATTCTGATTTTGTACACCCTGGGATTGGCTCCAGTTCAAATGCTAACCAGGGCTGCTCTTGCTTAGCTATGGAATTCAGCCCAAATTGGCTAGGATTATGCAAAAAGCTAGTTTAAGCTGAAAGAATGATTGTCATACTGGTGAAGATAACAACAGGCAATTTATAAATTTCCGTTGTATTGGCACAGGTTACATTTACATCACAAGAATCAGCATCAATGAAAATGCTATTTTCATGGTTGACTATACTGTTGAAATTTTGGCTTAGGGATGGATAGATTTTAGGGGAAAATAATTAAAGATAAAAGTCAACATACTTATTTGCATTTTAATACTCCAAAATTAATATGAACATCCCTGAGATGGCTGGTTTGATTCCTGTTATAAAAGACAGAGAAATAATAAAATAAGTGATACCATTTTTCACCTCAGGGTAACGTTTTGTTCCCTGATAAACAAAACTCTTTCTAGCCCCACCTCAGAATCTGGGGCTTCTTCCATACAAAGTATATGTTATACCTCTTAAGCTACAGCTTTTCCCCCTAGAAACTTGGTAACTCAATATTTGGGCTGAATATATCATGGGTGGCTGACTGGGAACAGTTCACCCTCTCTCTCATGCACAGAGATAGTTACAACCAGAAATACCAGCAACAATTTGGTCTTATTTGCTCTATTCAAATAGTTTATGAGGTGGAATAATTGAGGCCATTCACTTGCAAACCATAACCATCCAAGAGCTGCCTTAAATTTGGCAATCCTGTACCACATTGGATTCATGTGAACCACGGGTACATATGAGAATTATGGTTTCCATGTTATATTCCTACATGGTTGGCTTTGGTCACATGGGAAACATTGAAGCATGAGAAGATCTTAACACAATTAGCTTTTTAAAAAAGGCATATCTATCCAGCTCTGGTTGCAGAATAAACATCAAAGCTGCATCTTCACAACTGAATGACATATTAAAATATATATGCATCCATTATTTTTCAAAGTTACAGAAGTTTAATACTGATACATGCAATTATTTGACATTCCTTTAGACTTCAGTTTTTTTAGTGATTTTTTTTTCAAAATTATGGATCAATACAGAGTTGTATAAGATAGTATTTCTTTTTAGCCGAACACTCTCACACTTTGTGAAAAGTCAGGTAAGCATTACATGTATTTTACATTAGGACCTTATGCTTTTGTTCTAAATTTTGGCACCACAAAACAGACATTCCAGATTTATTCTGTCGCTTTACACTGCTTTAGATTTAGAACATTTAGTTCATAGACTGAAATTTGAAGACAAAAGACATGCAACATACAGAATTTCCAACATTTAACTACAGTATAATGTGGTGGTTAAAGCTTTAAATAAATGATCATCTATAATGTGACTTATAATATAAGAACAACTTTCACAGTAAGCATGTTCTATTTAATTACTCTTATTTGATTAATAAGAATCAATGTGCATGTGTGCATATATACACACAAATACACATTATACATATATACATATGTGTGCGTGCATGCACGCACGCGCACACATATTGCACCACTTATTCTACAAAGTTCTGTGAAAAATGCCTTGATAGTTTGGTCTCAGTTTCTCACTTGCTTACTTCCGTAGGAATGCAGAAAAGCCAAAACTTTGGCTCACTTAGCCCAATCACATCAGCTCTGACTGGCAGCATCTCCTTTTGATTCTTTACATTGGTAATGTCAAGGGTGTGTGCTTGCATTTTTTCCCCTTTGGTTATAAGATACTATGTTTTCTTTAAGGTATTAGAAAGGAGTGGGGAGGGGGATCATTTTTCTCTAGGGGCTTCCTGAACAAAAGATGGAAAAGGTTGCTACAAAGTAAGGCAGGCACTGTTGCTGGCTGAAAATAAAAAGTAAAAAAAAAAGTACCAAATGAATCTAATTCACATGAAGATACAGCCTATGAAAATCTTCTGAGGAAAGTCTACAGTCAACCATATCTTCCAGGCTCAACATCTAAAGAGTTCTTATGGCTCACTTCTCAATTCTTGAAGTGACCTGAAAAGCAACCTCACTTGTAAAATGTTTTAAATAAGCCAGCGGCCAATATATTTTAATAAAGATTCAATGCATTTAATATCCTCAGAGTTTACTTTGAAGAGTAGATAACCTTGTGTTTACAAGCTGCACCCTTTCAGAGATAACTTTCCAGAATGTAGTGGGCTCCACCAGAAATAGATCAAGAAATCTATTTTAAACCTTTCTCCTTTTTTAAAAACCAGGGGGATGAAGAGACAGTTTTTACCAAAAAGGAAGCAGTTTTTGTATAAGAGTGAAGTTAGATGGAAGGTGTGATAAAATTAGCTCACAAGTTGCCCACTTTTGGTTTAGTTTATCAAATTCATGTACACCACCAACACAAACAAGAACAGGGCTCTGCCATGGGGATAAACTTTCATTGATGTTCATTTCTCATATATTCTCTGTGATTCAGGAGCTTCTTCTGCCATGGCACAAAGTATCATGTCAACACTGTGGAGCATGTTTATGAATTATTATGCCCATAAAATAAATAAATCATTTTTCCTTTACGAGCCAAAACAAGACACACATCACTCAGCAACCAAAAGTTAATTCTGATGAAATGTGAAGAACCAATGAAGCTACATTCAGGTATTCTGGGATTTGGGCTTTGCAGTACTATTTTGAGTGTCATGTGAGGTAGAGCAAAATCAAAAACAATACAAAACAACAAAGACATAAATGCATTTTCCTGTTCCATTTTTACAAGGCGTGTAAATTTAAGCTTTGGAATTTTGTCCACAGTGTTGAGAAATTGTCTTCTTAATGCGAAGTGCTGTCAGTCGAGCTGCCCCATTGGTGAACCAGCACTCACGCATGATTCGGCCCATAAGTCTGAGCGCCTTAAGAAATCAAGAATAAAAAAAATTATTCCCACTGCAATGTTTTGGTATGGTATAAATATTGCCAGGACTCAAGAGAACAATTCAAAACTATTGATCAATGTATATTTATTATTCACATATTCTGGGTTAGGCTGTAATTTTCATTCTGCTCATGGAATGAACATACTTGTCTCATCCTTCCCTTAACAACCTCCTACGTAGCCAAAAAATTATTCTGGTGAGAACTGGGATATCTAGACCAGGAGTGTCAAACTCGTGGCCTGCAGGTGAGATGAGCATGTGCTGGCCACACCCACACCCAGTTAAGCAAAGGAGGAAAAAGTCACAATATGTCACGTGACGATGCCTTGACAACGCAAATTTGACACCCCTGCTCTAGAACAACATGCAAAAAAGACTGCCTGAGAAAGGAAGAAAACCAATGAAATATAAGAAACATTTATTTGTTCAAATGAATGTGACTTTCATTCCTCCACCTACAGCTGTGTGAAAAAGTCCTGCACGCTTTACGGTTTATGACATTTTTTGGATAGGCCATTGATTTTATGATATTTTATGCTAACTGCTATGCAAATATTGTTATNGAAAAGCATAAGCTTTTTGCAATTTGGTGCTGTTTGGATGGGGATTGTGAATTTTCTTGCATGCTTACAATGCATGCTTACAATGACTATGAAAACAGATTAACTGATGCATACCCAGTGGCATACATGTTGCAATTACTGAGGCCAATGCTAGTGTTAACATTTTTATTGTTTGTGGCCCTGAAAAGGATCGTTTAGATAACCAAACATGGTTACTAATATGAAATTGGCGAGCCCTTATTGCTTATCACCAGGCATCGACTGTGTAAGCCTTTGTGTGTGATCTTTGGTGACAATGTGGTGCCAGGCTGCAATAATGGATTCAATCAGCTCCTGCTTGGTCTTCAGGTGCTTCTTGCTTGTCTTGGCACACAAGTTCTCAATTGGGTTCAAATCCAGGCTCTGAGCTGACCAATCCAGGAGTCGAACACGATGCTTCTTCATCCACTGCTGGACAGACTTGGCTTGATGACAAGGAGCGTTGTCATCCTGGAAGTAAAAGTCCTTCCCTATGTTCTGACCCACACCCTTTCCCAACAAATCAAACACAATCCAAAGGGAACAGAAACCTTTTAATGCTTCTGCAAAATAATTAGCTGTGATAAGCACAAGCCTTGCCAAATTGTGCGAGACTGCCAAAAGATAACAGATAAGAAATAATTTGCAATACAAGAATCTTCAAATACAAACTCAGGATACTGGAATGTCCATGAGGCTGGAGTTTCAAAACGTCTTTGCCTTCTGCAAAGAATGTTCGTTTCACAGCTGGCTTTTATCTTCTTGAAGGATGGGCCACTCTCTTGCAGCCTTACTCCCGAGTC
>AZIM01000564.1:75787-86137 GCA_000516915.1 Ophiophagus hannah | reverse complement strand
AAAAAGCTTATGCTTTTCACTTAAAAACCACCAGTATTTATTTAAATATAACAATATTTGCATAGCAGTTAGCATAAAATATCATAAAATCAATGGCCTATCCAAAAAATGTCATAAACCGTAAACCGTAAGGCGTGCAGGACTTTTTCACACAGCTGTATATCTTTTGATCAATGTCTAGATTCATACGCTGACAAATAAAAAGCAGCTTTCCAAGTAGATAAGTTGGCGATTAAATGATATAGTGATGGTCATCCACTGGGATGGCTTTAAAAGGACAAATTCATGGAAAACATCATCATTACTGTGTACTCCTTTTCTACTCAAGCTTTTACTCAAGCACGTACTAACCTATGTCCAATTGGCTTTTTAATACCAGTTGCTGAAGAAGAGGAACAGAAAAGAGTTATGGCCATCATCTCCTTCTTGTAGGCAATTGGTGGCACTCCAGTCTTTGCTAAGAGCACCTTCCTAGAGAAGTCCCAACATCAGTAACAAGTGCTGAGAGTTGTTGTTTAGCCACATCTGGGTTTCTAGAGATTACCCACCCCTATTTTCCATAACTGTGTGGGAACAAATGCTGAATCAAGACTTCCATCTGATCCAGTGCTGCTTTCCTTATATTTGTTACATACATTCCATACAGAACATCAACAGGGCTGCCTGAAGGTTTCCCTCAGCCCATATTCCCAGAATTTGTCTGGCAAAAGGAGGATATCTCCTCCTTTTTGTCCTCATGTCTCTGTCCGGTCCTTTTTATCCTTCTGTCCTCCATCTACCTTAAATTCAAATATTGTCCAGCTTTCTGAGTATCTTACAAGATGTCTCTTCTGGCGCTTCCCTAATAGGTTCTATCAGCAAGTTAACAAGTTCTGCTCTCTGATCTTAACTGGTTGATTAATACTGTCCTGGGGCTTGCACAGCTGCCTGAAATTGGCAAGACCTTAATCAGTTACATACTGCCTAACCACACCAGCATACTGTCTTCCTTGAAACACCAGCCTTTCTGATGTTGGAAAAAGAAATTTCATATACATGTAGGCGTAAGTAAGTACTTTTTTCTTGTTGCAGTTTTTCACTTTTAGTTTGTTAAGGAAAGTTAAAAAGATAGGTTGTCCTCCTGTTTCCTCTATTTGTTCTTCTTTCCAATTGTCTGTGTCCTCATTTGTCTGTTCAGCTGCCTGGTGCCTCTAGATAGATTAGCACTTTCTTATCCTAGGATGAAATTTAGGAATGTGAAGGTATAAGGCACCCAGATTTAAATCCTGCTTTACACCGGGTCTCTTTTATGCCATTAGAGAATATTGGAAATGTACTTTTTTTATATGAAGGTGATGATGTTACCTCACAGCTTTGCCACTGATTTGGAATATTTGGTCTCAGCTTTTGTTCACAGACTGCCTTTTTCATTTCTTCTATTGAAGGATCAGAAGATACAGCATCGTAATAAGGTAACTGGTACTCCTCCATAATTCCTAAGAAAGTAATGAGGTATCCAATATATTTTTACATATTAGTATCATTTCAAATGTTGCAGGAAACAGGTTTTAGAACTTTTACAACTATAATAGTCACCAACTTCCTAACACTTGTCCCTGTTGCAAACTTGTCCTAACTTGGTGTGTCCAAATATGGTGGGAGTAGAACTTCCTGATTTCTTCTGAGAATTCAGAAATGTTTCTGAACACATCTGGAGACACTTGCTTAGGAAAGAATGGTTTCTCTATCAACATCTGTTTTTCTTTCAAAAAATTATTCAATACTAAAATATTAACCTTTCGCAGAGATATATACAATTTAAGCTATAAAACAGAATCTTTAGAGCCATTAGGCTCAAATTAAAAATAACTGGAAACCATCTTTGTTTAAATTTATAGCATTGAAAAGATCCTGAATGTGACAGATATTTTCTCTACCAATCCTTATGTTAAAAAAAAACCCTGATAATTAATCAAATTTTGATATAGGCTGACAGAAGAAGCACGAATGCATTTATATACAACACTAATAACAGACTATACTTATAAGGTAACATAATATGAGATCACAAATCTTTTACAGGAGGATTCTATATCTTACCCTACAATAATTTAATGTTTGGGTGACAGAAAGAGATTCTCACTTTGACTTTGATATAGATGGGAGAAATGTTTTAAGAACAAAAAAAAACCAATTTTATATATGTACATTTCAGAATGGTGTTTCTAAATGTAATCCAGTTTCATTTTGTTTCTTTTTGTCAGTAACGATTCTTGCAACCGCCTAGACTAACCCCTGAAATTTTCTTAGCAAGATTTTTGGAAGTGGTTTGTTATTACGTTTTTTCTTAAGACTAAGAAAACGATTGGCCCAAGATAACACAGCTATTTTTAGCCTGGCACCATATCCAGCATATCAAACTTGTAATCGTTTGTATTCTTCAAAGATTATGTCCTAAAGGTGCTTTTCCAAAGGCAACTGGACTTTCTTGGTTTTTCCTTTGAAAATGTTTTGCTTCTTATCCAAGAAGCTTTTTCAGTTCTAAATTCAGTTTTAGAACTGAAGAAGCTTCTTGGATGTGAAGCAAAACGTTTTCAAAGAAAAAAAACCCAAGAAAGTCCAGTTGCCTTTGGAAAAGCACCTTTAGGACAACCATGGCCTGGATGATTGAGAATCTCCATAGACAAAAGATGATCTTTCAAAAACTGTCCACCCCTATTGTCCAAATTCAGAGAAGTAATAGCAATATAAAAGATGATTTCCCCTTAAGTGTTTAAATCAGTGTTGCCAGAATTTACTTCTCTGTGATTTGAAATCACCTGGAACTGTTACAAATAAGAGTTGCCTTGCTTTCATTCCTTGTGCTTCTGAAAATGGAAAACATTTACCTTTAAATAAGTTTTTGGTTCTATTTCTATCTCAGTTAATTGAATGTTCATTTTGGTATTTATCCTGTTTATGCCTTTTGATTTGATTAATATGTGAATGATATTTTTAAAATATATATATATTCCTTTTTATTTTAAAAGCTCTTTAAAGCAGGTTATATACTTTTGTATAATTAAATGTAATACACCATGTCCAAAATTAATCAAAAATTCAGTAAGAAGCAAACGTTTTGGTTCAGTGTAAATAGCCTTAATAAGGGACATGGGTCATACCTCCATCTAAGCATCTTCTGGATATCTCCCAATACACCAGTCCAAGAGAGTAGATATCTGCACGCTTGAAAGACTCAAAGTTATTTATGTTCATTGTATCATCAAGTATTTCTGGAGCCATGTACCTTTCAAACACGGAGACAGTGAAATTCAGATATTTGTTGATGAACGGGAAATTACAAATAATCACAGCTAATGAGAATTTAATTAGTCTTTCCAATATATAGCAGCATGTTTAAAGGAAGGATAATTCAAATGGACAATACATGTGATATTTTTAATTAAGTGAATGTAATTGAGAGGAAAAATTCAGAGTATTATTCATATTTCCCCCCCAAATCCCACTTTAGTAGTTTCCTTATGATCAATTTGAAAGGAACAGATAGTTCCCAAATATAACATTGATCATGAATTTACCATAATGCAAAACAAAATATGCACTCCCACATTAGGTGCAGATCAACTTGAGACATATTCAATTTACTTGCTTTTCTACATAAAAGGGTTTCAATAAATTCAATTACTTTCAAATGGACATAGGAAGAATGATTCATTCACCTAATTGTCTATACCCAGCAATGTTCCTTCTATAATAAATTACCGCTCTGTTTTTGCTCTTGAGATCTGAGGAAAAACAAACCCTACACAACTCCTCACTATCCATGACTTTTATTTAAGAAAATGCCTTATTTGATTTCAAAAGGTCATAGGGTTTACCAAGGCAAAACAATAGACTGAGTCATACAAAAATAGTTTCTGAAGGATCACAAGGAGAAGCTATCAGTATTTTGATTCTTTCTTGCCCAGACATATATGGCTATAGATCATGTGATAATTAAAAATGCTCAACAACAAAGTTGAAAAGCAAAATTAGAGAATGATTTACAAGACTGCACAAATCTGGAGACGTATCACTAAAATGAAGAGGGTCAATTTGCAAGAGATCATTTGTCCAATACGGTTGCAATTTTTATGCTCATATCATAATTCTATAAAAACTTTACTTTTTTATTGTCTTACCTCTTGGTTCCTACTCTAGGATTCTGTGGTATGTCAATTGTGTTTAATACCGAGTCATGCTTCACAGCTAGCCCCAAGTCAGCAATAGCACAGCTTTCGTTCCTTTTGACTAGGATATTTTTAGATTTCAAGTCTCTGTGTGAAATAGCTGGCTTTCCTTTGAAGCACAAAATGTATATGGTAACAAGTTCAAATATTAGATACAATTGATTTATTTAACAGAAAATACATATTACACTGGTATTCAGGTCTTAGGATAAATACAATATGTCGACACTAATAAGAGGAATGAAATAAAATATTCTTTCTACTTGAGAAAGCAAGATTCCTGACTGAGTGGCTACTTCTATTTATGTTCAAGTGAAAACAGTCAGAAATCTTAGCAGTCTTTGCTGCTTAACCTGAAATGGTTAGTTGCAACAAAATTAGCATATGCAGCCCCAAAATGGATTCTTCAGGCAGAGTAACATTTTGCACACAAATGCAACTAGGAGAGTTGAAAAGAGCAGGAAAACCTGGTTTTTCTTTTAAATGCTGCTTAAAAGTGCTCCTTGTGGAGGAGTCACGATTCCAAGAGAAACCCAGATTACACACCAAGTCAAGGTCAAGAAGAACAAGGATGGATGCAGATCCAATCACACATCCTCTCTTGGGCAGCCTTGAGCAGCCAGGAGGGACATAGGTCTAATTATGGCCAAACTAACAGTTGCAAGAACCCTGTTCACTTCCTCAGGGGTTCAAGCTCCTCCATGATAACCATGCAAAACTCAGGACCACCCCCCCTAAACTCTGTTGGATCTGCATCAAAGTTGGAGTTCAATGCAGAAGGAATCTGAGCAATTTTACCCACCAGATGCTCAGCATATCTGGCAGTGACCCTAGACCCCAGAATCCCTCGTTCCTAAGAGGATCTTACCAAAAATACGGTGGGTGGGCAGCTATCAGTGGATGCAACATATGCATTTTGATGCTGGAAGATGTGGTACAACAAAGTGAACAGACCACTTCAAATCCAAGAATTACAATTCTAACTGCTCTGACTTCAGTCAAAATGGCACAAAGTCAGGAAAAAGTTGGCTCAGATGTTAAAATGCACAGTCTTCATGCAGTTGGGCAGATATGATACAGCAGGTGGGAAGGCCTGTCCTCTCAATTACATCGACCCCATGGGATATTTTGGGGGGGAAAAAGGCCCACATATATTGTCTGAGTCTAGATTTCACTGGAACCTCAGAAAGCTAAGTGTTGTAGGGTTGGGACTTGGTAAAAGATAACAGGAAATCTGAGGACTTTAGAGGAGGAAAGCAAAAGTCTTCTATCCTGGAAACAGGCAATCTCTCAATGGACATATCCAGGATGTCCCCAGGAACCAAGTTCAAGGTGAAAGAGACTTTACTCTCAGTTGTTTCTGCAATACTTATAAACACATCCAAGTGTTAATTCAAGTAGTGCAAAAGAAAAATGGGATGTGGAAAAAGCAAGATGGAGGACTTCTTCATGATTACGTGGAGTTTTAATTATTAGTCAAATGCCAATCCCCCGTGTAAATCAGAGTGAGGAGAAGCAAATGACACTCAATCTAATGGAGAAAGGCAAGTTTTCGCCTTTCCTAAAGTTGCCAGGTATTATAGTGCTGCTGGAAGAGGAGGATAATGATTATTCCTGGTTAAACCAAGATGTGGATGCCAATTAAGTTGAGTTAAGCTTGATTGCCCCATTAAACATATCCCTCTAGCTTCTCTTCAAGTTATTCTTAAGTCTTATGACTTTAACACAAAGAAAACTGCCCTGAAAAGGGTTGTTATACCTTGGGTTCCAATGATTTCCATGTGCAGATGTGCTAGACCACTGGCTATTGAAAATGTCAGCTTGATCATTTCATCAGCCGTCACAGTGTTGCTGTTTAAGTAGTCAAACAAAGAGCCCTGCTCATAATATTCAGTTACAAGCCACAGCTGAGTCCAGGTCCCATTGTCTACAGAGAGAGATTACCAAAAAAAGCATGTAGGTTTAATCATTCCAAGGTTCATGAGATTTACAAAACCTGTTGATTATTGGTAACAATAGCACTTAGACTTATATACCGCTTCACAGTGCCTCTCTAAGCGGTTTACAGAGTCAGCATATCTAGGTTCTCATTTTACCCACCTTGGAAGGATGGAAGGCTGAGTCAGCTTTGAGCCTGGTGAGATTCAAACTGCCAAATTGCAGTCAGCCAGCAATCAACAGAAGTAGCCTGCAGTATTGCATTCTAACCACTGCGCCACCAAGTAGGAAATATTTGGCAATGTTAACATGGCTATATACAACATACTAGAATGGAGCTTCACATATTAAAGCATCAATCCCCAACACTGCGGACTAAGTCTCATTGAATGCAGAGGTTGGTTTCCAAATACACATGTATGGATGAGCTATATTTATGAGCATAAAACTCATTAGTGAAAATCAGTGCATTAGAAGGAGGGCAGGCAGGGGTATGTTTTGACCTTTTGTCTGCTTGTACTGGTAGTTCGTCTGCCTCTGTATAGGACTTAAACTGTTATGCTAAAGTCCACCCACGCTAACTGTTTCCTTAGACAGTATCTTTACACATTCATTGACATGCTTCTTCTATGTATCATGGATCCTTCAAAGACAAAGACATTTAGATGATATGTGACTATCTCAAACTGTCAGATGAGTACCCATTCATGTGGTATTCACATGAAACAAAGATGGGTTTATGGCATATGGAACTGGTATAGCAAAATGTGGAAATGATTTCTGGAGGTTTTTTAAACTAGAAACAGACAGTTATTTAAGAATGTTTTAGGAAATAAATAGAGCCAAGGGTACCATGGCCCTTCTCCAACCAAAAAAGCCTTTTAAGGATCAGATATAATTCTTTCAAAAAAGAAATAACTGTTCACACAGGAAAAGAAAGAGACCTGTAGTACCTTTACTTCTCTTAATTGCTTAGCTGATATAAAACTCTTGCCCTCTTTCGGAAATCTCCATCCAGAATTGTAGTCTTGATTCCAGTACAACCAATAGATTTAAGCAAAACATAATTAACTGGTTAAAATCTCTCTGAGCCCAAAGCCCTAGCAGCTGCATGTTAACAGGAGAAGAAAGAAACAATATTCACCGGCCTCCATTTCTCTTCACTGCAGCCCTTAATAGTACAATGCTACAGTTCCCCTGAAAATATAGCCAAGAGGCCAGAGGATATTTGCTCCTTAGTCAAAATAAATAAAATACAGGAGGCAATTTATTTAAAGAAGCCTCTGGAATTCATCCTACCATAGGACTATATCTTAAGAGCACTTTATAGTGCTCTAATTATGGCATTTGTGTAAAAAAAACACAAAAAACAAATATAAGATAACAAGTAGTCTTTGAAATGCAGCCACGTCAAACTTTATTTAAATTTAACTGAGACTGGGTACTTTGACCTTGATTAAATTCTTCGCCTCTTTCCTGAACCAATAAGCAATGTCTTTCACCATCCACCCACTGAACATTTGCCATAATACCTCTATTTTCTACATAAATTATGGTTCCACTAACTTCTGCACATATTTACATTCTCGTCACACTATTTCTTTGACTAGGCAACACTATGCAGCATGCAGAAAAAAGACTAAAAAGCAGTAATCCAAAGACATTAAAGGCGAGCGATAAGAAAAAGAAACACAGCTCTGTTTACCATTTACTACACTATTCGTTATACTTCTCCCTATCTTTCTATCCTTGTTCCAGCAGGTCCATATACCCTTTCACACATTTTATTCTTAACTGACCCAGTAACAATAATTCTCTGAGCAGATTAAAAGTGAGCAGAATAATGTCAAGCACAGGAAAGAATTTAAATAAAGTATACAAAAGCTGCTATTGAGTGAGGACTTAAAATTTTCCCTAAGCTAAATTGATAGCATCTCTGAACCCTGGAAAAGAAATGAATACCCTCTGCCTGTGATGAAATTGGGGTCAAGTGGACGTTTTGAGCTGGGTTTTGCACAGATCGGGTTTCCCCCTTGCAGACGGCCAATTTCTCCTTGTCATTTTTATTTCATTTTGTTTATAATGTTTGCTGTTGGATGCAGAAACTTAGGTTTCTAGAAGCCAAAGCTATGCTAGGCTATATCCTCATATTTGTTTTTATGTTCATTTATTAAAAATTGTATATTATTTTCTGTTATCATTGGCATTAAATACAATTGACATTTTTTTTAATTTTAATAAAATTTTTAAAAACCAGAGAACAGATGGTACAAAGATAAATAAAAATTAATTCTGCTGTTAATTAACAATTAAAAGCATGTTGAAAGACAAACTATTCTAGTATGTGCATCATAAGAATTTCCTGGGGATAAAATAGGCCAGGTTGTAATACATATCTTGCTGTTGGGTTATTTCCAGCTTTGGGAGATGAACACCCAAATATTAGTACCTTGAACCAAAGGGCAGAGAACTTGACAGCAAATTATGTACGTGTACCATATGACACCTTGCCCCAGTCAGGAGTTCAGTTATCACTGCATTGAATATCAACTAGCATTGGCTGCAAGTTAGAATCTAGGTAGTCCTATGTAAAGTGCATGGTAACAGTCTATCAGGCTGTAACAAAGACATGGATAACTGTCACCAAATCCAACCAGTTCAAGAAGAGCTGCTGCAACCTGCCAACATATTTATTGTTGTAACTGCCACTTACAAATCTTGAGATATTCCAGCTGAGGAATAATTTCAGTTTGTGGATCTAACCTTTTAAAGAAAGTGCAACCCGTACAAAACGGTCTCAAATTTAGGATTCAGTTTTATAATTGCATCTTTGCCTTGCCTAAATTTAATTCCAGCTTCCCCCATTCCCCTCCCCTTGCTCCTCCAATCTATCACCAAGTTTATACAACATTCAAAGATTTCTAGCAGTTCCCTGAAGCTGGATGATCAGGAGCAACAGAGCTTGGTGTCATCAGCTTAATAACGACATCTTACTCTAAAACTCAGAATGATTTCCCCCATCAATTCCATTACAAAATTGAACAGCACGTAGATCAAAATGAAAAACTGATAGATATTGCAGATCTATGGCCTAGATGTCAAACAGTAGTTTCCTAGCACCAAGTTTTGGACAAAACCTGACAGAACTATTGTGAAACAGTGCCCCCTAAGGTCCAACCTTGGCAAAGAATTCACTGAGGAGCACAGGAGAATTAAGAAGGCTGTAGTACCTACCCACTCCTTGCATCCAGTTTCTAGTATACCATTCATCAATTGCCAGAAATGCAATTGAAATTGGTCCAGGTCATAAGTATCATGGCTTCTCAGTTTGCTTTCCAGAAATAGAATATTTGTGATTTGTTATAACTGCCCAGAGAGAGGGAGCTTCTTCAACAGAAGCCAAAGTTTCCACTTTTAGGCAGAGTGAAACCCATCCTGCTACCACGGAAGTACAGTACTTAATATTTATCTGTCCTTACCCTTTAATATCTGCAAGCTAGAAGATTTCAAAATAAAAGGATCTATTAAATGTCATTCTTATGGCCTTCCCCAACACTAAAGCCCACGTCATGATGCAAATGATTTTATCTGTAAAGTTTTATTCAAAGTGCTCCTAACTAGCCACTGACTATTCTAACTCTCTTTTTCCACCATCTTGACGAAGGAAATATCTCACAACATGGGAAAAAACAGTGACCACTTCTATGTGGACACACACACAGCATTAGATAGATTATTTGCTGTCTCCACTGTTGTGAGTTAAACTTCAGACAGGACTTAATTTTGGTTTACTCTATTTCAGAGGTTGCCCTACCTGTTTCATCAACTCCTTAGAAATCTACGGGGATGAAAAGGAATAGGATATTCAGAAACTGTAATATTTACATCAAACACACACACACAGTATATCAGTGGTGGGATTCAATTTTTTTTACTACCGGTTCTGTGTGCGTGGCTTGATGGGCGTGGCATGGCTTGGTGGGTGTGNCCATTCCCTCCCCATTCCTGGGGGAAAGTTACCACCAGTTCTCCAAACTACTCAAAATTTCCGCTACCAGTTCTCCAGAACTAGTCAGAACCTGCTGAACAGTGGTGGGATTCAAAAAATTTTACTACCGGTTCTGTGGGCGTGGATTGGTGGGTGTGGCAGGGGAAGAATACTGTNTCTCCGAACTACTCAAAATTTCTGCTGCTGGTTCTCCAG
>AZIM01000564.1:20313-31807 GCA_000516915.1 Ophiophagus hannah | reverse complement strand
CAGTTGCCAAGCGTCTGAATTTTGATCGCATGTTCATAGGGAGGCTGCAACAGTTGTGTGAAAAAGTCATGTCATTTTTTTCAGCGCTGTTGTAACTTTGAATGGTCACTAAAAAAGAATGGTTGTAAGTCAAAGACGTAGTAGTTCTAATCACGCTATGCTAGCGAATCTGGAGATTGATACAGTGGCCAACTGATTGGAAGGTCAACCTACATACCGATTGCAAAAAAGAGACTTAATAGACATGCAGATTTGTATGATACTCTTAATTCCACATGCCAGCAAGATACATGTTGGAGAGTCCTACATGGAAACTGAGCTTACAAAATACTAAGGAACCTGAGACATTATCGCTAAGGTGTGTTTGATAATTATGCAAGCCAAACAATACCAAACAAAAAAGTCAGTATGTGTTTCAATGATTATAGAAAGGTGTTTGTGACAATTATGGCAAGTTGTGGAATGTCCTTGGAAAGAATGGAAATACGAAAACATCTCATTGTCGTTGTGCAAAATGTGTACACAGGTAAGGTAACCACAGTTTAGAACATGGCAATACAGAGGGGCTAAGGACTGAGACAAGGCTGTGAACAGCCAATAAATAAGTAAATAGTTAATAAATAAAATTGTTAGGTCTGTGTTACCTTATTGGATATGCATGATTTGTGTTTTTCTACTAATAATAATCATTTTAATTGGAATATCTTGGAATATCAAATGTTTTTTTTGGCATAACTGTACTTTTTTGCTCTAGAAATTCAATGAAACGGAAATGGCATCGCTTATCATCTACTTTAATATTTCGGTTTGGAATTCTGGTAAAGGATGAACAACCAGGGATGCCTTCCAATAGCTCAGATGAGCCTTTCCAATCTGTGGGTTTCCAAATATGTTGTGCTACAACCCCATCATTCTTCAACGTGGCTGAGAAATTTAGATGAAGTAGAAGTAGTCAAACTCACACTGCCACAGTGGCATCACATGACGTATCGGGACTTTNCTTTTTTGCTGTAGAGCCCACAGATCATCACTCAGAAATACCCGTACAATATTCAGACTAATCTGCATCTCATGAAAAGGTATTTGAAGACCTGACAGACGAGCACAACTCAAAACGTACCAACGATGTCTCCTCAAATGGTGAGGAAACATTTGCAACCAAATTGCCAAGCTTGGAGCTCAAACCAACAGTCTAATTGTGGAATCTTCTCTGCTCCCAGAGATGAGGTCAGCATCATCCATCTTGAGCTTTTGAAGGCCTCTCAAGACCTGGTTATACTAGCAGAGCTGAGGAACCTAGGGGATGAGTGAACCTGTGAGTGGGCTTTATTATTCTCAACTTCCCTCTTACTATTCTTCTTTAGTTCTGCTTTTATAGTTTTTAATGTTTTACGTAACAATTGCTTTATATTTATTGGATTATTGTACACCAGTCAGAATCACTACAGGCTTTCTATAAGGTGGGTGCCTGTATAAATTTGATTAATAAATAAATGAAAGGTGGTTCAAGGCAGCAGAAGAGCACCAGGTTGGTAAAGCAAGTCATATTGCATGGGAAATGCAGCTTTTTGTATTTCCCTGAAAAATGTAGCACTATCATGCCCATCATTCTTCACTGTTTGAAAAGAATTGAATAGAGTCATAGGGCTTGGAGATCTTCTAATCCACCCTACCCTGCCCAAAGCAGAATTATACCACCTGAGGCAAATTGTTGTTTAATCTTTTCTTGCAAATCTCCAGCGATGAAGAAAAAGAAACCTTTTAATTTTTTCAGTACCCTAATTGTGAAATGGAAGCCAGAATTCTCAAATTAACTTGCATTATATCACTTACGTTACCCTGCTAGGACAATCAACCTAAGACACAGAAGTCACTCCTGCTCCTCTGTATACGTCAAACAGGGTTCTTAAAATGCTGTATTTGTATTGTTTGCAAGGAGTTTTCCACGAATCTAATATTTAGAGCCATGCATATCTGCTCCAGCCTGCTTAGGGAATCAACTTTGTACTTTGGTGCCTACAATGACATGTTTGCTTGGCATCTTGAAAATAATGACATATTAATTTCCCCTATGAGGCACCACAGTCTATTTGCTTTGGAAAGTTTTGGGCAATTACTTGATTTTCCCTGAGCATGTTTTCCTCCTGCAAAGCAATCTGGGAAAATACTCTGTGGGTATTTTCACCTTAAAATGTTTCAAATTTGAAATGCATTGTATACCTCTCACAATTACCATTCCAGATATATGAATTAAAACCCATTCTTTCTACAGCAGTGAACCCCAAAATATATTCCACATTTATGTGTGTTGCCTGCATTGTAATAGCCTTCATTTTAGGAGTACTTGAAAAAAAATATCCAAGAGTAATTTGTGTATTAAAAAGTATTAAAGTGACAAGTCAGAAATAATAGATGCACCATACCTCACCAAGTCTGTTAAGCAATGTGAAATAGCCACACAACATGTCAAAGGATGAGTATTTATTAGATGGATAACCAGTCCTCATGGAAAAGTTCATCACTATTAAATGGAGTTTGTTAAAAATTGGAATTTCTCATTTCTTTTTCTTTGATTTGGGTTGTCACCAAACATTTTAACAAGTGAAATTTACAATTCTCTTAGAAAATACCAAGCTGCTTATCAAAATATAGAAAGCTTAGGAAGGAGGACATCAAAGACCATTTTTATGGGTCCTTTCCAGCATTACTCTTTACTTACATATAAGTTGCCCATATATGTAGTTTCTCATGTTAAATATGAGGAAGAAGTGATTCAACTACTTTTCCGCAAGCAGGGAATTTTTGAGGTGGGGAATTAGTTCCTATCTACAATCAATTCAAATGCTACTTTTTGAGATCACCTGGCAAAGTTCTGCGCCGCAAAAATAACATTTGAAAATCTGAATTGCATAGGGGGTGCAATTAAATCCTAAAAAATCATGGTATGTCTATCCAATATATGAATGATAGCGATGTCTCCATTTACTGAAAGCAGCAATATTTCATTGAGCATATAGCTGTCCAAACCAAACCTTGTACACATCTCCCAAATAATTGTTATTGAAGCATATAAGACAGGACAGTGGATAATGGAAGCCTCAATTGTCCTGTCCTTTTTTAAAAAAAACTCTCTCAATTTAAACCAAGTCCATTCAGCCTTTTTCCAGACATTGTCCTGGTTTAATATTCGAAAGTCAACATTCCAAGTTTTTTTACTTGCAAGGCTTCAAAGGAGAGTAACTATAGTACAAAGCAAGGCACTAAAATCAAAGTTGTTTACTTGGGAAACTTGATATAAAAAAAAAGCAGCCAGAAGACATCATGTTTTATCCATACATCACTCAATAACCCATGCCATTATGAGGTCACAGCTCCAGAATGAATATGGCACTGTCTGAGGGACAGTTCCAGCATGCCAAACCTTAAGGGACATCTCTTCCATCACATAGGCCAAAATGTAGGATGGCAGATTTTCCAGCACAGCTCAGTCCAGGATGGGAATCACATATATATATANTATATATATATATATATATGCTGGTGATGCTCCAATTTAAACACACCACTTTCACCTTAAGCCCAGGAGGCACTAGCAGAATACTTCCCTTTCATTTCACTGGGAAATATTATCTTTATCATTTATACAAGCAGCTACTTAATGGAGGTGGGTGGGGGAAGCAAATTAAAACAATTTCTTCCTGCCACATTTAAATGCTCATTATGTATAAATTGGGGAAGGGAGGAAGCAGCACTTTTCTTATGAACTATTGTTTGCTCTTTTGCTCTGCTAATCGATTCTTCTAAATCAATAAGGTACTAGATGTGACATACTTTGAGTAATGGCTTTATATTTAGATATATATTTATATTTATATATATTTATATATAAATGTTTTGCATATTTTGAACTGAAAATATATGTTACAGACCATACACATATAAAATATGAAGCACTTAAAAATGTGATTAAAATGTCTAAATGATTCAACAGGGGAAAGAAACAGAACCAATTCTGATTATGATATTACGAAAAAGACTGTAAGAAGTGATAGAAGCTACATAAAAATAAACTTTAACTGTATGCACTTTTCTCAGTTTTTTAAAAACTGTTAAGCACACCAGTAATAAATAAAATCTGCATGTTTCCTTATCAACAATTCCTAGTGTCCAGCCTTACTGTAAACAGTACACATATGTAAAATGCAGCTTAACAAAATAAAAAGAGAAAGAGAAGAGTCAGTTATGGGTTCAGTTGCCCAAACTGATTTCTTAATATCCAAAAAACATAGATCAAGGTGTATAAAGCCAATCCTATTTTTGGCAAATCAGTTCCTTAAAATTAAACTGTAACAGTGCAAGGAAGGAATGCAAGGAATCCGTTAGTGCAACAAAGAAGAGACACGCAGGCAAAGTTGTGGATTGAAATTGTCCAGTTCCATGTGTCAAAGTTGGGAGCATCAAATAGACAATTAACTCTGTTTCTTTTTCTGAATTAAAAAAAAAATTAAAAGCCATGGTTCTAATGCCCCGATTTTGTCTTAGGACTCCTTTGTCTTCTTCTTCCATAGGCCACCAGAGATTCAGCTTGAAGTCTTTAATGATTGGCCATTTGCAAAAATGCCATGGCAGGCGCTAATTAAGATTCGCATGGCTCTGTTTCCTCTCTAAATGGCTGGTTTGGGTATACAACTGTGCCAATGCCTGAAGCCCCTTGGAACTAAATCCCAGCAAGTTGTATGTTCTTCTTTGTGTCTGCCAGCATTGTGGCTTTTTTTTTTTATCAACAGTCAGATTTGAGCTTGTCCAAGGAATTATCAATTTTGGTCAACGTCTTTTTGACACGCAAAGCTGTTAACCTTGCCGATGGATTGTGGTACCAGCATTCTTTCATCAGCTTAGCAAGTGAAGTTAATGTCTGAAAAGGTAAGCACAGAAATATATATTCAGAGTAGAATATTTTGAGGGCCCTGCTCCAACCCACACTGATTATCACTGCTCTGTTTGCACCTTGGAAAACAATTGCTCACCAAACAATATACAGAAAACAGCAGTGGCTTCAAACCGCAGTTTGAGGCTTAAACTATTGTTTGTATGCTTAGTAATCATTTCTATAAACCACAGTCTGATCCACACTGGGACATCTAAAGTAACCAGTTTCAACAATGAAGCTAATTCACACACACAAATGATCAGTGGTGGCTGGTGGCTGTTTCTAATTCCATGTGTGTCTAATCACACTTAGTCAATTCAATTCAATTCATTTAGTACACCCCAATCCCACTAGAAGACATGATGAAAATATAAAATGGAAAAACATTAAAAAACAGTGTGTCCCGTCCCCGCCCCAAAAGTTCATATTGAACTGGAAGGTACAATCAGGAAGATCAAGCGCGCTCTCTTGCTCTTTTTAAAAGAAAACTAAGCGGCCTGACCATTTTGCCCTACGGAAAAATAATTCAAACCGGCTGGGAACTTTACAAGTGACCTTTTTGGTTCAATACCAGCCTAAAAGCTTGTTTCTTTCTTTGCTTGGTCTTCCACATTTTCTATCTACAGTACTCATGAATAACTTCTTTAATTTAAAAAGCTGCTTCAATATTTAAAGCAAAGAAGCAATAATGGAGCCTTCAGCTATCCCTGAGTATCAAATGCCTCTCCAAAGAGCATCTAAAAGCTTCTTAATGCTATGGGGAAGGAGAAAAGAGGTCACTGCTAGGAAGAGAAGATGCAAAACAGAGGAAGAGTTGAAGCCAGAAGGTGATATAACTGAGCAGCCTTTAATTGCTGTGAAGTGTACTTCCTTTAGTTCTGTGGTCTCAGGACAACTGGTGGTTGGAGCGAAAAGTTCAAGGTTTTTATAACAGCTTCATATCTTTGGTTGACAAATTGAGTCCAGATGGTTTTCACCTGATCACGATCTTCTTCCTGCCCAATGGATTATGCCAGTGGTGTATTAACCATTAAGCAGACTNNGCACGTGCTTAGGGCACCAGGCCCAAAGGGGGCACCACAAAGTTGAGAATATGGCTCCGTGTGTACAGTATGTACAAAGGAGGGGGGCACCNAGATTTGTCAGTGCTTAGGGCACCAGTGAGTCTTAATCTGCCACTGGATTATGCCTTTGTTTGGCTCTGCAGGGCCACTCAATGGAAAGCTCCCTCCCTGACCTTAGATAAGTATATTCTGTTTCCACTCTAGAATTTGTAAATATTTAGGGTAAAACTATTATGCATCCTAGGGTTGATAGGCTATAGGTCTCTGCTGATTATATCAAGAGCTCATTAATGATATTTTATACTGGGAGAAGCAACAATGTATGCTTTTTTTAAAAAAAAATTTTTAAAGCTTTTTTCAATTTTTCTTAAAGATGATTTCGCTTGCAAATTTTTCTTTTCTAACACTTAACTGTGTCTGTAGAATAGTTGTTTCTACAATGACTTTTCATATGGGTTCCCCCTCCCCACTTTTTTGTCAATTTAAATATAAACAGATTGGCAAGTACCAGAAGTGAGAGCTGCAGCCAATACTTCCCCATATTCTTTGCACTTTCATCCAAATCCCTCGTATTCCAGGTAGCCTCTAGACCCAAGTAAAACTGCTACAGGTGAACAGATTTCAGGGGTGAGAGGTTCAGCTCCTGTGCCCACATGCCTATTTTATTGTAAAAATATGGCCACCTCCTGCTGTATTATGAATGGGAAAGATGGATGATTAAACAAATGTAATTACTGCTGCCACATCTAGTTTGGCCTATAGTCTAAACAGCAGATGGTTTTAACAATTCTTAACAGACGATCGAGTAGAAAATATATCAACCCATTTCAGCAAGTGCACTTACAGGGTCTGAAAACCATCTGTTGGGAATATTTGGCCTCTGCTGATCCACACAAACTACTTTTCTCATGTCTTCAAAACTAGGATCGTTAGGAACAACATCATAAAATGGAGGTTTGTAGTCTTCAACTATACCTGTGACCGAAAACACAAGGGATATGTTATATTGCACCAATATATATTTAAGATGTTCACTAGCAATACAAAGTTCACATATTGTTACCAAGGGATTAAACTTTGCCAATTGGAAGCTTTTGTGACATTTCACTGATATTGTGAAATGGAATCCTAAAAGCACAACACAACCAAAGCATTAAATCAACTAAATCTCCCCAAGGACTAGAAAAAAGTTTAACTCTGTAAACACATACATGTACAGAAAACAAATTGTATGTATGGCAAAGCCGCAAAACTATTACGGATTTGGAAAGAGGAAAAACTTGACATTTCTTTATACATTATATTTTCACATATTTGGCACTCACTATCCAGACCCAAATTAGCTAGCATGGACTTCAGAAAATGCTGAGTGGGTGGGACAGTAGGTTTATAAGAATAGGATGAAGTCAGTGTAAGATTAATTGAGCTCTTCCCCAAAAGAACAAGTATGAAGTCCAGAACAGGTTGATCACAACTGCCTATAACAAAGCAGGTATTTTACTAGCTACTACTGTGTGATACATCATCAAGGCCCTTGGATCATGCTGGTGTTGCTTCTTGATGGAATGGCAATAACCAGCTGCAACAATACAAGAGCACACAACAGATANTTGATTGCAGAAAGTACGACTTCAGCAACAGAGTGGTCAATGCCTGGAACACACTATGTTGTTACTTCCTCAAATCCCCATTCCTTTACCCTTAAACTATCCACTATTGACCTCACCCCATTCCTAAGGGGCATGCATAAGCACACAATTGTACCTACCATCCCTGTCCTATTGTCCCCATTTTTTCGTACTATTTCCTGTATTCATACTCATGTTTATTCTTATATCTATTATCTTGTAAGCGATTGGCAAATCAAATAAATCAAATAAATAAATAAAACCCCAAAATACAACTGATTGTGTGTGTTGGGGGTGGGGTTGTCCTCAGCACTTATGGCTAATAATGGATAGCAGGTGCAGATGGTAGCCATGAGGATTTTGCCCATCTTGAAACGAGAGGGCCTCGCCCGAATCACCCCTTGTTTATTACTTCAAGGTACCCTAAATAGGGCTACCTCTGAAAATGACTTTGAAGCTGCAAGCAGTCTGCTATTAAGCATGACTGTTCTTGATTCATGTACATCAGTATAAGCTGTAGCAATGGCACTGATTAGTTTTTGGGTACAACAGTTTTAACTTATAAAAAAAACCCTTTATGGCTTGGCAGCAAGATACTTTGCAACACCATCTTTTCCAGCCAAATTCAATCTGCTTGAATTATCCAATCTGAGAGAAACTATTGGTTCTCTTTTTCTCAAGGGAAGGGGAGGCCCTCAGTCTCACAGGCATGGCTTCTCAGTAAGTATGCTTATGTTATGAGAGAGTCACCCTCTGGAAATCTGACTAGTTCCCACACTGGCCTTTCTATAAGTGTTTTTTTAAAAAAACAGAACTGTTATGAAGAGTCTAAGAAGATGAAGGGATGCCATCAATATTGTTGATGGAGTTCTTGTCCTGCTGCCATTTGATTTTTATGTTTTATCTGTTTTAAATTTTATTGTACTGTTCCCTTTATGTCTATAGTTAACTTATGAGAGCGTGTTAAGAGTCTTTCCATTGTGATTTTGTGGATACAAGGCACCCCACTCCTCAAATAAATAACATCATTTTGCACTATATATTTTAATTGCAGAAATATTCAAAACAACTTGGGTATATATTCCAATCCAACATTCCATTTCTTCATTTTGATCCCATTAAGAATTGGTCATGCACAACTATTATTAAAATAAGAGACAATAACAAGTTTCAGGAGGAAATGTTCATATCAAGTAGGTATTTTATTTTAGAAATATAAATGTGGCAATTTAACATTAGAAGTTATCTAGCATTAAGCACATGTACGTACGCGCGCGCGCACACACACACACACGCACGCACACACACACACACACACGGAACGGTAATTTAAAAATCAGACGGTAATTTTTGTATCTTTTAAGAAAACCTTCTTTTCAAAAAATCTTATCTGCCATTAGAATTTTATTATACAAGTTTTTAAAAAGCAATACAGAAAGCCTATTTTATCTGGCAGTTATAATTATGTTTCTGGATTCCAAAATTCACAATTTGGATTTGCTTAATTCTGAAAGTGATTACTTCTCTCAAATACAAATTGTTTGGTTATGAGAAATATAAGCCAAAACCCACAAAAACAAGTTGTTTATTAGCCCAAATGAATCCTTACAACACAGTTGCAAAATTTTCAAGTTTCCAAGGTTTCTTCATTAGACTTAAAGATTAAAACAGACCCGGGGGGGGGGGAGGAAGGGGCCTNAAAACAGACCCGGGGGGGGGGGAGGAATGGGCCTGACACTCCTGCCATGCAGATGAACAGCCTTGAGAAATGCACATTACTATTAAGTTTCCTCAGCCTTGATCTTCCAGAAATATCCTACCAGTATGGTCTCTGACCGGAGGATACCCTACACCCGTGATGGCGAACCAATGGCACATATGCCAGAGGTGGCATGCAGAGTCCTCTCTGTGGGCACGTGTGCCATCGCCAGCTGCTGTTCCACTTTCCAGCATGTGCATGTATGCTGGCCAGCTAGTCTTTGTGCATGCTGGAGTGCTGTAAACCCGAAGACCAGCTGACCAGTGCACATGCACCTGCCAGAAACCCAAAGACCAAGTGGCCAGCCAACACATGCGCACCGGCCAGCTGGACTTCGGGTTTACGGCACTCCAGCGTGCATTCATGTGTTCCAGTTTGGGCACTCGGTGCCAAAAAGGTTCGCCATCACTGCCCTACACCCTTATCCTAATCATATGAGGGACAGGAGGGAAGCCAATATTCAATATTCAATATTCAAAAGCCTGCCTGTTTTGGAAAAAAACCCTTTTCAAATGTTCAAATCAAAACCATTCCCAGACACAGCCATCATTTGGCAGAGAGATTCAGTCAGTGCTTCTGTTCACGAAGAACAGATTGTTACAGACACAGCTGGAGGCAACAGCTGGGAAAGTCTGTTCAATAGAGGACTTCGATTTATAGACCCAAATAACTATTTGTATGTTATAAGCTGAATATAGAAACATAGAAAACTGATGGCAGAAAAAAAGCCAGTGGTCCATTGATTCTGCCCTTTGAATTTTTTGTTTTCTTTTTGAGCTTATTTATTTAAAGTTTAATTTTTGTCAGATGGTAGACTTGCATTTATCCCAAGCATGTTTAAAACTCAGTTAATTATAACTGACTCACTACACCTCTCCTGGAAGTTAGTTCCAAGCTTCTACTACTCTTTTTGTGAATATATTACAATACAAGAAGCTGTTGTCTGGCTTTTACTCCGATGCATTTTTTTTTAAATTAAGAAGACAATTAATGTAGTAAAAATTTCATGAATCCACCCAGGGGACTGCAGCTGATTCCAGAGGCGCTGAAGAATTCCACAGAAGGGCAATATTAACCTCTGAGCGACTCTGCCTTAATACTATCCCAATGAACTTTGATCCACTTTCTTTTCATTTCCCCAGAAAAAAAGAAAATACTTTAAAGAGAACTGTCCTTCAACCTATAAAATAAAGTAATAAATAAAGATAGGGGACCTATACTTCTGATGCTAAGATCAACCTCCCTTAGCTTGATCCTGCAATCCAACAAAACTACACTTTGCACTGAACTGGGGGGGGGGGGGTTATTTTGAATTTACAATTCATCAAATTCAGGGTAATGTTAATGTGCAGTGAAAAGGGACACAAATGCCGTTTTCCAGGTTATTTCTAACCCCACCTTCAGCCAGTTACCTTTCTTCCCTAAATAGAAAGGTGAAAAGCCTTTTATTAATCTTTCCCCCTGATTTAAGATGTTCCAACCCACCCCCATGTTGCCAATTATTCCAGTCTGATATCTTTTGCCTCTAATGTTGTCCCTTCGCAGTATAGCTGACAAGCTCACAAAAGGGGCAAACCTCTGAGTGGTTCTGTATTTGTGTCACCAAAAATGATAAATTGGTTCTCAACTGTGCCCTGCTTTACACTGCTTAAAATGTTTAATAGAGCCGTTGGCCCTATGTCCAATTAGAAACAGCCTTTGAATTTTGTTAGAAATTTAGCAATCAAATATTCTCGCATCATCACAAACAACATCTTTTAAGATCGTTTGTGAAACCAACTACAGGGACAGTATAAATTCTAGCAAGCGGGCTAAAATTGTGCCTGATTACAGAGTAGACAGTTGCAGAAGCTAGCAGCCATTGGCCAACCTTCTCTGTGCTCAAAAGCGAAGCAGTGAGCAACTTACTTATTTATGCTTGTTTGTCACCTATTTTAAGACTTTAAACAGCTCACAATTACAGAAAAGTAAAAACAAAAACAAAATCCAAATAATCAATTTATATCCCACAAAACTCTACTTCTGCTGTTGCCTAATTAGATGTCTGTAGAGATTCTCAATCATCCAGGTTGTCCCAAAGGTACTTTTTTTTCCCCAAGAGGCAACTGGACTT
>AZIM01000563.1:244708-257548 GCA_000516915.1 Ophiophagus hannah | reverse complement strand
TCTCTTCTTGAAAGTCTCAAGTGATGATATTCCCACAACTTCTGAGGGCAAGCTGTTCCAATTTAGATTAGCACACACACATATACAGAAAACCTCACATAACAATATAAATAGGAATATTAACCCAACATAAGGGTACTGTGATATGATATGCACTTGATTCTAGGCCCAAAACAAGAGCATTTTTTAACCTCAATGATCAATAGTATAAGAAATATATTAGAAATTTAATTAAAGTTGCCAGTTTCTTGAACCCGCACAACAAAAAGCTCTCTTCTTGCATTCTGTTGTCTACTAACCGTTTGCGAGACACTGCCCTAGCAATAACAATAACAGCATGGGATAGGATTCAACAAAATGTGAATTTGATAGAGAAAATCTCCCACCCCCAATATCCCCCTTTTGGAAGATGTTAGTGAAGCTTCCCAAATGGCCTTAATATCTCAGCTTCTCTCAACAATATATCAGATATACTCCTTGTTACTCCTTGTTAAAAAAAAGTATGTCAACCCAATTTTTGTCAGTAAAAAATACTTAAGTGGATTCAACACACAATATAACTGAGGTACTTACTGAATACAACTAGAGCACCTGCATGAAATTGAATGAATGTTGGCAATATTTTCTAGGGTTTGTTTAATTTCAGATTCCAGAATATCTGGCTCCAGTGATCAAATAATTTTGAAATTTTGGAATATTTTCCACAGTTGTTTATATTTGTGCAATCATTTTTAAATATCTTCTTTCTCCTTTTAATGAAACTTTTCTTGCGTAAAAGTTGCTTGATTTCTGTAATATTCTTAAATCAATCTCTTGTTTTAACCTTTTGATTGTTAATCTTCATCTATCAATATAGAAATTTTTTTGCACTGTTTAGATTTAACTTACATAGAATGAGTATGACATATTCTTTTTGGTACTGTCTTTAGAATTATTCAGCTTCTGCTTAGATTGTTCTGTGGTGGGCAAATAGATTTGGGTTACCCTATTATTGATTGGCTTGCCTTGGAATCACATTACATCCATCCTATTATGTAATTTAGGGGTTGTATCTGAGTTCTTGATACCTTTTGTCCATAATAGTGCATGCTTTGTTTCATCTATGATTTACTTGTTTGCAGTAGAAATAATGATGCTCCTCTGATGATAGATTACCCATTCTAGTTCATTTCAGTTTTGCTGACTCCCAGAATCTCAGTACTGAACCTTGAAATTTCTGTTCTGACAACATAAAATCTTGGTTATGATATTTGATATAGATGATATACATTTCTTTGCAGCACTGAACTTTCCTCCTTCCTTTGGCCTTATCAACAAGTGGACATAATTTCAACTTTAATACAGCCACATCAGCAATGCTATTCTTAATTGCTCTTTCGTGTGTGTGTGTGTGTGTGTGTGTGTGTGTATCACTTTTGAAGAATTTTAAATTGTAAAAACCAAAACAAACTAAACTTAGAGAAAGAAATAAAAGGGAAACAAAGAATATAATAAAGAAAAAAAGAAACAAGTAGAAACAAATTTAAGAACCCTTCATCCCTCTATAAGGTTAAATGGATATCCTATATCTAATTCCATATCTATAATCATAAAACACCAACTTTTCAATGCTTGTATCAGACCATAAAAGTTGTCAGAACATTGCAAAAAACCACTCTTATTTTCACTTTTATTAAATAAACCAACTTTATATTCCCTAATTTTACTTATAATAGTTTAATCTTTAATTCAGTCAAATATTGTCATAGGATTTGATTACTCTTCAAATTCTTCTTTATCCCATAACATAGATTTCTTCACGGCTTTAGCAAGCTTTTTTTGTATATCTAAGAAAAAAATATTTTCTATGTCATTCTCTTGGTTTATTATTTGCATTTCTATACTGATTTTTAAAACTTTAGTCAGTTTCTTTTTTACATCCAGTAATGGATCATTTAGACATAGTCTATTCATACATTCAGATAATCCTTAGTGGCAATATTGATATTATAGTTACTAACTTATTTTATCTAGGGCAGCCAAAATAAGTCTGTTTTTTAATTTTTAATAAGTCAATATTCCAAATTTTTCTGGACTCTTAATCCATTCATAACTTCTTAGATTAAACTCTTATTTAGCTTTTTGCTCTTTATTTCACATTCTTTAAGTTCTTAAGCTTGAAATTACTTTTTCTTTTATTCAGAACTGAAGATAAACTCACCTGATGAAGACTTTCTAAAAATGCTTAGAAAGTGTCCTTTAAAAGGCTCTACCATGGTTGCAAGCAAGATGGCTGATCCCATCATCTCATGGTGCTCAAACCCTGGAAAGTTACTGCGCTGCATTCTCATTGGGAAGACCAGCCATTTGGAGCACACCCCTTGTCCTCTCCTAACCTAGAGAGGTTCCAAGGGATTAGTTTACTCTCTGTTTACTTGATTTTTGCTGTAGTCATTGGGTCTTCAGATTACTATACTTTCACTAACTGTGAATGCCCATTTAGGCAGAAAACTGAGATAGACTGCATTTTCTTCTCTAAATGGGTTGGATTTAATCTGATCCTTCATCTATGGCCTGTCCAGCATGGGTGATTATCCAAAGAATGTATTCCCTGTGTTATTGGAGGTGTAGACCTCTTCATGCTACAAGGAAATGATTCATGAAAGGTATATTTTCCTCTGCTTAAATTAGAAGAGTCGAATTTAATACATTTTTACATCTACTTACATTCATATTATTTAACAGGACATAAACATATTTAATTTTTTTCAGGTAAGGTTCTCTACTTCTATCCATGTATTATGAATGCGGTATATAAAGATTTCTTATAGTACTATTTAGAACATCAATAAAGACATGCTGCAACTGCATAGAACTGTGAGGTCATATAACTAATGAATATATTTACTCACATGTATCTGTATTGAGGAAGAAAATGTGTTTCTGTGTTTAGGGATACTAGTACTATAGATGTGATAAACATATATGTTTTGATTTATAATTCAATTTATAAAGCCAGTCAATTTGAAACCAGCAAAGTGTGCAATTAAAACCAGTGCAGTACATTAAAAAAACAAACCAAATTAACAACAACAACAACCAAGGATTTCATGTAAGAGGGAGATGTATATCAAACGTGCACAACAACAAGTTGGGGGGAGGAAAGCAAGTTTTTTTTTGAGATCATCTAAAAGCTTGTACTGCATGATTAGGGCCATCAAAACCTCTTAGGAGAGTCTATTTCAAAGGGCAGGCACTTTTATTATCCTGGTTGCCAGTATATATGTCTATGTACTACTAAATTCACAAAGGCGTAGCCCACAAAAGGAGAAAGCTATTAACAGGAGAATATGAACCTGCCATTCAGAAACTCAGATTTTCTTGTATTATTAAGCAAGATACGGGATCTTAAGTAATCCAAAGAATCACATTTGCACTCTTTTTGCTTCAGTTAAAAATTGCATTATTCCATTAATAAAAGAAGCTAGTGACAGGATAATTAACAGCTCTTGCTGCAGCTTTGTTTTTTATGTAGGTGCTTGAAATTCACACAAAAAAATGTGAATAGGAAATAATACCGCGTGAAGAATAAAACCCTATGAGATTCATTGAGGCTCACTACTATGCTTTAACAATGTAAAGCTCAAATAATTTCTATTAATTGTTTTAGCCATGTGATATTCCTTTGACCTTTGCAAAACAAAATAGTTGAATCTTTCCCACAAGATTCTGGATGAAATGCTGGTACACAGAGAGATTTCAGTTACATTCTCTTTCTCAAGAAATATCCTCCAAAATACAATATATTAGACTTTAAAATTCAGGCTGCAAAATATAATTGAAACTCATTCTATTTATCTTATATAAAGGGTTATACTCTTAGTTAAAAGACATTATCATGCTACCCCTTCCACTTGCTAGAAATAGAGGCAAAGATAGAGATGATAGATCTATTTGTGTGTATATGTATTTCCTAGGAGATATCTTGGGAAACTGCCAGAAGAAATTATCTGCACAGAATCCAGAATTCCTTCATAAATTAAAAAAAACTGTCTTAAAATTGGGAATATATTAATCATCTCTACGTGAGCATAGCAAGGATTCAAAAACATATCCTTGCTTGTCTCACATTATTGGGAAGTCCAAAACACGATAACAAGAAAAACAATTCATTTCTAATAATCATCTAATGTAAGGGTTGGAGGGTTTTAAAAGATTATATAGTCCAAGTCCCTGCCCAATACAAAAATTTATTTTATAGCATTGAGGACAGATGACCATCCATTATGAGTAATACTTGTGCAGAGATTTTTCTTATATAGAATTGTCAACACTTTGATGTACCATAAAATTGAAAAAAATTCACTATAAATACTGAATTAAAATATTTATATATAAACCAAGGCTGGGGTGGGGTGGGGACTCCCAATATCTACCATCACAACTTTGCTAGGTGTTGTTGAACAAACTTTACCCGGTATGTATCTTTATTATAGTTAATGTTTCAAGTACTCTTTCGTTCTAATCAACAAATCATTTCAGTACAAAGACTCCTAAATTTTTAGGAGAAGGTTCTAAACAACCCTCTAGACATTTTTTGTTGAAAAATGTGTCTGTTTTCAGGAAAGCTAGATATGATAAATAGAGCAAATTGTAAAGGTGTCATTGTATAATTTGCATTGAATCTATTTTTTATGGACTTTGTTATGCTGAATTTAACAATCACATAGTTCATATGTACCAGTGCAAAGTGAGATTCATGTGCTTCTTTCTGTGATGGTGATAACCTTGTGCATGCTGTTCAAAAGTATACAAGATTTACTATATGCCTGTATACAAGTATGCAAGATTTACCTTATATCAAGGCTCATCCACTGACTTCTATCAATATGTTTAGATAGAATATATTTAGTAACAGCAAACAGAAAATGACCAGGAAAGTCAAGCATGAGTCCAGGAACAGCTAGAACCCAGAAGACAGTATGAATTAGGCCATGTTTTTCAAACTTTTTCAAGAATTTGAAAAAACAAACATAGAACTTCTTAAAACATTTTCTTGGGACCCTCATTCAAGAATAAAGCACTAGCAATAGCATACTGATTGTGTTTGTTTTATTCTTATACTCTTATAGAAACTCCTCAAAATTGTATGGTTCTGAAAAATAAAGTTTGAAATAACTGAATTAAAGTGATTTCAGTGAAAGATGCCTAAAATATAACCTCCTTCAAGTTTGAATAACAGCACTTTAAGGATTACTTAACTTTTCTTCCATCTTCTGCCCAGAGATATTCAGATTATTATGAAGGCTTGGAGATTCACCCTTCTTGATTGTGAATGAGAGCTTTACAAAACTCCAAGAAGATTATAAGGCTTACACAGACCATAAGTCTTGGTGGAACTGGTAGGTATGTGTTGTATTTCCTGGATAAAGTTGATAAAATGATGCAGATCTCTGCCTCTTCTACAGTAAAAGAAAAAATGTCAAAACTTTTGGCCTGTTTTGGTATATAGCTCTCCTGCTGTCCTCTGTATTGCCAAAATTGCTAATTTTCTCTCAATATAAACACTAATACATAACCCCATTAGCTTTGTAAAGCAGATATCTTAGGGTGTTTTAGAATACTGTGAAGTATAACGATTCGAGATCTATCATGGACCAATGGCTTGGGAACTAATCATTGTATGAAAATATTCTCTATCTTTGCAATAAATGGAAAAGCTATTGTTCTTAAGATGCAGATGGTCAGTGTTGACAGACGCCGGTAACATCTCCAAATCCAAGAAAGCCATAGGGTTCTTACTGTACACTACAATATCTATTAGTTACCATTGTGCTTCAGGTACTTACTAGCTCTCCGACCCGACTGACACTGACTCAAAATATATCAGATGCAGGGTTGAAAAAACAATGATAGTCATCTTGTTATATTTTGCGAGGAAGAATGCTGGAACTAAATTACTGGATATGGTTCACTATTGAATGACTCAGCTCCAGCAAGTGCTGCAGTTAGCTCACTTGTTCTTGAATGGAAGAAAGTTTTTTTTCCCCTTCCACTTGTCCAGTGAATAAGATGCTGCTCTGATGACTCAGACATCCGACTTTGTGGTGGTAGTGATAAATGGGACTGCTGCTCCTCATTACACCTAAAAGGCTATACCTGAGGGAAAATGCTGTTCAGAATCTGGTTCCTGTTTGCTGTTGATAGTTTTTTCCCTCAACAATTTCTTGTTGAGGTATATAAGTATTTTAAAGTCCATGGAGTCTTACTACATTTAAATTACTAAATCACTTAATTTATTAATTTGAATTACACTTTGGAGAGATTGCCCTATATATGTAAATTACAGACATTAATATTTATTTTTGTTTGACATTTACCTCATACCCTACTAGTATTCCACAGGATATTTCAGAATAGGATATACAGATAGCCCTTACTTAACAACCACAAACACATATGTACTGCTTGGAAACGTCTAATGTGGCTTGTTGCTTTAACTATTTAATTGAAATTATCAAATGTTAGGCCTCTTTGTCTCAAAACACCCATATTGTACCATATTTGTGTAGCCAGACAACCTCCAGCCAAATATTTTTTTAAAAAAAATCAAGGTATAGCCTAGAACCGTGATGGCGAACCTATGGCACGTGTGCCACAGGTGGCACGCAAAGCCATTTGTGCAGGCATGCGAGCCCCAGCCAAACTTACTGCACTGCGCATGCGCGTGCCTCCCAGCTAATTTTCAGCCTGTTTAAGGCCATTTTCACCCTCCTGGAGGCTTGAAGGAAGCCTCTGCAGCCTCAGGAAATATGGGAAGTGCCCGTTTTCAGCCTCCAGAGGACCTCTGGAGTTCAGGGGAGGCTGTTTTTGCCCTCCTGGAGGCTTGAAGGAAGACTCTGCAGCCTCGGAAGGCTGAAAAATGGATCTCCCGGAAGTGCCGAAACTGGCCCGTTTTCAGCCTTCTGAGGCTCCAGAGACTTCCCTCGAGACTCTGGGAGGGTGAAAACAGTCTCCCCTGGGCTCCAGAGGCCCTCCGGAGGCTGAAAATGGGCACTTCCGATATTTCCAGAGGGCCCGTTTTTTGGCCTCCCAAGGCTGCAGAAGCTTCCCTCGAGCCTCCAGGAGGACGAAAACAGACTCAAACAGGCCAAAAATCAACTGGGAGGCACACGCATGCACAATGCAGGTAAGGGAGAGGGGTGGGGGTGTTGTATGTGCATGTTCAGGGGGTGCGGGGTGCATTGCATTGTGTGTGCCGGCGCACTCATGCTTTTGGCACACCACAACAAAAAGGTTCATCATCACTGGCCTGGAATAAGCTGAATTTAAACACAGATTTCATTCTGGTTTTACACAGTTGATCTGATTATGCTTTTCTCACACAGTATAGATTTATATCATGTTTATGTAAAAGTAGTATTCTGTAAGCAAGGAACTTCCAAGTTACCTCTCTCATCATTGATTATTTCAACCAAAATAATATTTTCTTATTAATTACCTTTTCAAATTTGCAGAATATATCCAATTTATTGATTTAGAAGAACAATGGGGGGGGGTGTTACCTCTTAGGATCAACATCATTTAATTGTGTGTGTGTACAAATGTTAATGGTAAAAACCACAATCCTCTCTTTTCCTTCCTGACAGAATAATGAAATAAAAACAATCAGAAATGTTTTTGGTGTTGCAATGGGAAGATGATACCAAGTTATGTTCTAATGTGGGTTAAAGACAACCTGTAAAAGAATTTAGGCAACAATAGTTATTGGGACTGAGCACTTTCTGAAGGAGAAACTTTCTGACAGTGAGAACAATCAACCAATGGAACAGTTTGCCCTCAGAATTTGTGGGAGTGCCATCACTTGAGACTTTCAAGAAGAGATTGGACTCCCAACCAGAGATGGTGTAGGGTGTCCTGCTTGGGCAGGGGGTTGAACTAGATGACCTACAAGGTCCCTTCGAACTCTGATTATCTGTTAAGTACTTCAGCCCTCATGTAATGACAAATGCAGCCAGCAATGTCTGTGTCAATTGCACGAGGTAGACCTGAGTAGGAAATCAGTTCTGCAGGATATTTCAGAATAGGATGTGCATATATTTCTCATTTAACAAAGACAATTGGGATAGGCAACTCCATTGCTAACCAATGTTATCATTAAGTGAGCTATCACATGACTGTGGGAGACTTACAAACTCGCTTTCTCTGCAGTTGTGAAGTGAATCACCTTTAGGCTGTAGCCATGAGCAAGACATCACGTGAATATGCAATTTTACTGCTGGTTTTTCCATTGATTCTGCTTGTTGGAAGCTGGCTGTGAAGAACAAAAATGGTGACCATGTGACTATGGGATGCAGCAGTAATAGTTAACTCCTGCTGGTTGGAAAGTGTCCAAATTTTGATCATTTTGACTGTGGGGATGCTGCATTAGTTGTAAATCTGTATAAGCCCAAAAAATGGCTTGTTGATATATCATTTTAATTGGTGATATCTTAGAACAGAGGCATAATTTTTATTCCAACACAATAACTGTGAGTCTTAAGCTTAATTTACAGTATATCCTCTCAAAAATTTCTTTAAAATTGTTTTCTATACTGTAAATGCATTCATATTCATTTGGAGTTTATATCGAACAATCAATAAAATCTTGTTGAAGACCTATATAAATGGTGAATAAAGAAGATTCATCACAAGACCAAAAAAACACTGTCTCTTGCATAGAAAGTAGACTTCTCAATATTTCATCAGCTAGCATTTAAAATTGTATGTCTGACTACAGAAACTCAAAGTGGAGGATTATAATTTGGATAATTGTTATGATTATTCTAGCTAAATTATATTAAGTAAATTTGCTCTGGGAAAACTATCTCATTCTTTAAAAAAAAAACCAAGAAGTGAAATTAATTAAGTATGACAATACCAACAGATGTTCCCTTCCCTTCATTTTGTTTGCAAAGAAATAATCGGGGAAAAAATACAACAACAACAATTCAAAATACAGCAAAGCAACATCTGCATCCTTGTAGGATCCACGAAACCCCTACAGATATATGCCATGTTAAAAATGTTTACAGTAGAGGTCCCATTTTGCAACATTTGTACATCCTGCCAATTTTTTAGGATTAAAACCTGCTTCTCCATTTGGTCATTTAAAATCAAGAGCAAAAAAACAACACAATTTCCCTTTTTATGCAATTGCCTTACATGAATCCCCTATGAAGTGCTGAACACTTGCTAGATTTGCTTACAGACAATGAATCTCATAGCATTGATATCAACACCTGCTGTGCCATGTGCCTAAGAATGCTTCAAGTCAGATGTATTATGCAAATGATGATTTCAGAGCAATAGCTCATATGCTACAATATCAATAATGAAACCACATTTGATTAAAGAGCCATTCAGCCCTTTACTTAATGTTCTGATCAGTTTTGGAAGAATGTCAGAATTTTGAATAAGTGTTTCCCATGTACAAAGTGGAAGTTACGATTTCATTGCAGGGCCTTAAAAAACCCCTCATCTAATGTAAGCGATGGGCATGAAATAATTTTTCTTCTATTTCATAGATCTAAAAATCCTTCTGGTCTATTTTTGCAACCTTCCATCACTTTTCTTGTCCTACTTAGTATAAATCATATACCTGTGTATCAAATGCAGAAAAGTAGCATGTGTTAAAATAGAACAAAAGTAGAATTCACTGAAGCATTCTTTTAAAACTTTAACTATTGACTTTTAGAAAATGGTAAGCTCCAGATGGATGGCACTTCTTATTGAAGAATACAGTATTCTTATAGCAGTAAATTAGATTTATTGTGAAATGGCATCTTGCCACAGGAAAGAAACTTGATTAACTATGACAATTCTGAAATCATAGAACCAATGGTTTCTTCTTGTATCAAAAGAGAAGAAAAAAGAAGAAAAGAAAAAGAGGGGCATATTTTGGCGGAAGGGGAGAGTAAAACAAAACAAAACATCAAGATTTCAGCTGTGAGCAGACATTTGAAGCCCTGCCATTTTTTAATGTGCATTATGGGTGCGACACATGGAGAGAGGAAAAAAAACAACAACAGGTGAGGCTTTAGTTTTGTGGATGTGGCCACAAAATTGTATTTACTTTTTTTTTTTTACAGTCCTTGCAGCTTCACCTAGAAAAATGGTTACATTTTCCTTTCATTCAAAAGAATTCAAATGCCTAGCATTTACTCTGTGAATTTAGGGTTTTTAAATTTGCTGTTTCTATTGCTAAATCCTGAAAAGATTAATGTCCCCCATTCTAAAAGTTAACATAAAATAGTATTAAGGGTTAGTAACTGAGAATGGATTAACATAGCTGTCTAGGAAGCTCTTCAGTTAAACAGACTACATAATGTGTATTTCCAAGGAGAGAGGAGAAATCCTTCTAGATCAAGAATTAGGAAGATGAAATTGCTTCTTTGAAAACTTGGAATGATCTTCTGAAACATGTAAACTGCCAAATACTTGAAATCATTTTTATTGAAATTTGATAATCTCTATATGGAGTTCAACATTAAACCTGGGACAGGAAGAAAACAATCATCCAGTTTTTAAAATATCACTGTAGAGCAGCGGTCCCCAACTTTTCTGGCTTGGTGGCCCAACCGGGCGAAGGGGAGGAGGAGGATGGTCCTATGTGAATGGATGGTGCTTGCATGCATGCCCGTCACTCACACAAGTGGAGGTGTGTATGAGGGTGAGCATCCGCCCGTTGTGCAAGTGGAGCTGCATGTGCGTGCACATGCCTGGTTCCAAATGGGCTGTAGCCCAGTAGTGGGCCATGGCCCAGGCTTTGGGGGCCCTTGTTGTAGAGCATTTCATTTCACAAACTTCACATAGCTTTCCTATTATAAATTCTCACTGAAACCCAGGGACAAGGACATTTTAACCCAGAGATGTTAAATTCAATTTCATTGAAGGCATCATCAGGTTATGTTTGACCTCAGAGGGCCAGGGTGTGTGGCCAGGGGTGGGCGTGGCCATGGTGGGCATGACACGGGACTCGTGTTGAGGGCACCTGTGGTGGCCAAGTGCAAGAGCAGGATTTCCCTGAGACCCTCCCTCACTCTCATTATAATATCCTGCCTTTTCCCCCCTTTTCTTCTTTATCCTTCCTTCTTCCTTCTCCTTTCCCTCTTTCCTTATTTTTCCTTCCTTGGTCTCTTCCCATCTTCCCTTCTTTTTCTTTTTCTTTGTCTTTCCTCTTTCCCTTTCTTCTTTCCTGTCCCTTCTTGCATGCTCAAATGCAAAAGGGGAAACCTTTCTTCTTTTGTTTTGTTTGTTTTGATAGCCCTCTGGAAGTGAAAACAGAGCTCAAAAGCACTGGCAGAGGTATCGCAGGCCAGTCCTTTGTTGATTCCAGGCCAGCTCCGCCAGCCACATCTATGGACTTGAGTTTAACATCCCTGTTCTAACCAGTGGATCTGCCCACTTTTGGTTTCTTTTTGGAATTAAATACTCAGAAGTATTTATTGTATGCATGGATAGACTGATTTTCTAAAGACTGAAATGCACATTGAACCTCAGATTGGGACAAGCATATAATGGTAAAAACCCTTTGTTGTTCTAAACAATACCAGTTTCCAGCAGTTAAAAAAATTCAGGAACCGAAGGAAGGGGAAATATATGTTAAAAGAAAAAAGTGGCTTTTCCAATATATTTGTCTTAAAATATTATCTGTCTTACTGATCTTTTCACTATCAATGCTTTTGGACTCAGAACAAGATAATGTCATGAAAAGTGACATCTTAATGAACCAAATTGCTGGGCAATTTTGTCATAAAGGATGTAAGCTCAGCAGCTAATTAGAATCTACTCAACTTTAAATTGACTTGGGAATACCTACAGTGATGGAAATCATGTTCTTAACAGTGTGAGTGATTGACAGAAGATGACCTGCTAGTATCACAGAAACCAGTTCATTAAGTTTTTTTGTATTGGTTACTGCTGGTATATTCTGATAACTCATTATATTCAGCTGCTAGATGAATAACTTGAATCTTGTAAGGTCAGTATGACATGTATTTGTCAACAGATTTACACATGACAACTCTAATTAAATAATATTTATTTGTACTCTGTGAATGAAACATCTGTGCCATTTAAATACTAAAATAAGATATAACCAGGCAATACGATCCATATTTTATGATTTTCTGCAGTCTAAATGTTTTGCACTGTAATGTCACCTTTTTATTGCTATCATGACAAAGCAATGGAGCTATCAGTGCTAATATTTCTACTTAATGTATTGAACAGGTAGCTCTGAAAATGAGCATCTTTCACAGACCCTCTCAAGAGGTCAAACATAAATCTGAAGTAAACAAACCCATAAATGTGTCTCCTGTTGGATATTTTTCATGAAAGACAAGAAAAGGTTCATGTTACTCTGTGGAGAAAGAGTTGGTGAACAAAATTTATTCTTTAGAAGACAAACGTTGCCAGCCATGTTCTTAGTCATAGATAAACAAAATAATACTATTTCAAATTTGGAGACCGCAGGATTAAGACTAGAAGCCCTATGCAAAATGTCCCCAGAACAAGAACTTTGCACTCAGTGGTTTTACTTTGAATTAACATTCATAGGATTATGCAGCAAGATTCAAGGCACACACCATCTCATCTTTCTCTTTAAATATGGTGGAACATATGATCTGAGCATATGTTTCCTTTGCATCATATTTTCCCCCTGTGGCAACATTGTTTAATACAGAATTATGACTAACAGCTAATCCTTTTCTTATACTTCTGCTTTGTATTCTAATATTTAAAACAGAGACTTGTGGAAAATATATTCCTTTATTGGTGGAGACTCTCTGGGACAGAGGTCTCCAAACTTGGCAACTT
>AZIM01000563.1:230534-244696 GCA_000516915.1 Ophiophagus hannah | reverse complement strand
ACTTCAACTCCCAGAATTCCTCACCCAGCCATACTGGCTGGGGAATTCTTGGAGNTTCAACTCCCAGAATTCCTCAACCAGCCATACTGGCTGGGGAATTCTGGGAGCTGAAGTCCACAAGTCTCAAAGTTGCCAAGTTTGGAGATCTCTGCTCTGGGACAATGTTTCATAACCTTGTTGGCAACTTTAAAATGTGTGGTCATCAGTTCCAGAAATCCCTAATCAGCAGATTAATAGAACAGTCCCACTTATCTCATTGGATAGATATAAATTTAGAGTCCTTTACAATTATGAAATTATCATTCTCCCTTTTATTACATTATTGTTATATTGCACAGACCTATTTTTCCCAACATGGCACTGATTTTGTTTACAACTCCCAACATTCTTATCTAGGCTTGTTGGTAACAGTGAAATCTGAAGCCATCATATTCACTGGGCCAACAACAGTTTTGGAAAAGCTATTCCAGGATAAGTGAGTGTAGTAAATTCATTCCCAGCTACAAAAGAGTTTTCACTTTGGGGAATTCATCCCTAAGCTCCTCTTGTTTTTAAAATTAAATATAGCTGCTTCTGAAATAAGTCCTAGCATAGCATGACAAGATTACCTTCTCTAAACCTGATCCATTCTAATAAAACATCCTGATCAATATTTCACTTGGGTGGCTAATGAAAAAGGATACTGGAAAGGGAAAAGATTCCAACATAGGACTTTCCTCCTCATTCTGACATGAATTCTACATAGAATTTCTAAAGAATATCATAAATAATATTTTATAAAATATTCCATGGGATTGAAAGTTTAAAACAACCCCTTGAAATTGGCAGATTTTGTATGATATTCTGCATTTTGTCTAAGACGGGAATCCCATTGTGATTCCTTCATAGTTGAATACATTAATCTAATGTTATTTTAAAAATTCCCTGCTTGTCCTCCTTGTTGGAATGCATAATAGAGATGAGCCTTCAAATAAATTAATCATGAATGTAGTTTCTGAGTGATTGAATATATTTTGCAGTCTTACCACAAAGCAGCTCACAGTCTGTTTGCATACAGCTTAGGCATTCAAATGCGTCATTTTTTAAATGCTATACTGAAGCCTAAAATAAAGCAATAAAAATGCCTTTATAAAATCAGCTCACAGCTTATTTTGCTTGACTATTCTGATGTCTTACTTGAATAAAGGCAACCCCGCTTTTCATCACATTATCAACCATTTGTAAGCAATGATGCAACAGGAATTTAAAATGAAGCAATGAAATAATGAAGGAATGAGGGGGTAACTTGACAGAGAAGCTTCACAGTTGGTACACTATTTCATCCACATGTCTATTTATTGTTAAAGAAACTAAAGAAAGCACATATATACACACTTCCCACTTCTTGGCACTGTAACAGAAATTGTACTTTGAAGACTGTAATAGGTAGTCCAAGATGGGTTCCTCCCCCCCAAAAATCAAGATTTGGCCGTCACTGTGACCTAAAGTCACATTCTTTTTTATATGTGATACTCATGCATATATTACAAAAGGGAGTAGGCTTCAATTGCATGGTAGTGACTGTCATCTTGATTTTTTTACCCATTTCCCCTCCTCCCCCCGCATACTCAGGGGTGAGATTCAACCAGTGTTACAACCGCTTCGGTGAGAGTGCATTTTGCTGCACACATGTGTGGAGCATTTGCAAAAAATAATCAGCTATGCCGCCCGGACAGCTGACAAGCACTGTGCGCGGGTGCGCAGCATTTGAAAATCCTCTTCTTTCCTACTTTTTCAATCTCAGCTGTGCTGTGCAAAGCANNNTGCTACGCAAAGCAGCTGAGGTTAAAAAGGCAGGAAATAAAGGACAGCCAAGAGCCCGGGTAGGCCAAACAGACAACCAGAAGGTTGTTGCAGTGAACTGGTTCAGTGTTAACTGTTCTACGGAGCTACCAGTTCTATAGAACCGGGCTGAACCGGTAGCATCCCACCCCTGTGCATACTGCTGAACATGTCTGGGGCAGGCTTAAAAGTTTAGTAAACTTTAAAATAACCTACTAAACCTTGTCACCAACACTGATTTGTTGGAAAAACCAATATTGCTTTCAGTTCAGATGCAAAGTTCAGGTGATAATGTCAGGAATATTCTTCATCTTAACTGTAAAAAATTTAAAGTCCTCTTGTTGTTTTACTGCAGAATCCATAAAATTTGAAAGATATACCAACTAAAAAACCTGGACAACTCAAGACCTTTTGTCAGTTCCAATCCAGTGGAAATAAATTGTATTCTCAAAACGATTCAGCCAATCTCTGAGGACAGCACTTCAAAAAAAGAAAGCAAAGCAGATTCTTTTTATGCACCTTTTAATGAATGTATAGCAAAAACAAATGTTGCTGTATTTAATTAACCAACCCATTAAACATTTAGTGTGCCATGAAAATAAACAGTGTTACAGCATAAATGTGAGATAGTAAGATACATTTTTAAAAAAATTATAGGGAGCTCAACTTTGTTGGAACAATTTTAAGAAATGCTACACTAAAAACTGTCCTCCACAGGAAGCTTTTATTTTTCCACCCCATTTTTAGAAAACCCCAGAATTAACTTTGGGTGACATCTTAAGCTCTTTTTAAATACTAAGTGATGATAAAGATTCAACTAACTTTTTTAAACACATCTCTATCACACAGTAGCTTTCCATGCTATCCCTACTTTCAGATCTGAAAAAGATCTGTGGGAGGAACTCTCTTGAAATTTAATTGTTGTGTGGGAAATAACTATTTTAGGATAAAAGAGCCTTGGAGCAATGGCTGCAAGCCAGAATCATCTATCTCTTGTTTTTACCAAGAGACAGATATTGCTTCAAGGTGGTTGAATAGCCTAGAAGCAATTGAATAGCCTTGGCCACTGTTCAACTTTCCTTTTTGGAAAGGGGACAGGGAAGAATGGATTTTCAGAAAATTTCTTAAAACATTAGCTTCCTGAGTGAACTGATTTTTTACCTGCATCTTTCCAAATAACATTGAGGGACATGCAGCTTTTATAAAAAGGACGTATATAACATTTTATGTAGAGTATAGATCATGCAACCTAGTCGTCAAATATCTTCAAGTAGTATATCATAGGTAACAACTGGTCATTCTTTTTAGTCAAGAAAAGGTTTGTTTGCTCATTTGTTTTGACTTCTGGTCAACTTTATTCCCTGCAACTTGGAGGCTACTTTTGTTAGTAACATTTTTGGAAATAGTATGTCCTGCATTTCCTTCTTTCTAGGACCACAAATAATGAATTTTACCCAAAGTCACCCAGTTAGCTTCCAAGCCTAAAGCAGGACTAGAACAGAACTCAGATTTTCCCATTCCTAAGCTAGTGTTTTATCCACTAGATTTAAAAAAGTACTCCAACTGTAGAAGAGGTGATTTCCTAGGGCTTTGTTATTTCTCAGGAGTGGCCTAGAGGGGATTAAAAAAAAAGGCATTACCCAGCTGTTTAACATAGATATTAAATAACACAAGGAAAAGTATCATGCTTTGAGGAACCCACATCTGTTTTCTCAAGTGCTCAATTGCTGCCTTTCACCAAAACCTGTAACTAGAATCATCAATTTTAGGAATGAATACAATTTCTGTAGAATTATGCCCACAAGTCAAGATGTTTATAGATGATTCTAAAAGAAACCATGTCCAGTTGTATCAAATAACACCCAGAGATCTAACAGATCAGAGGAGGAAGGAGTGGGAACTCAATCCCTCATATGAAATCTGACAAAGGTCATGTGTCAGAGAACCAATACTCTGACTGTCCTGAGATAGGTAATCTCTTTTCCCCAAGTTCATTTGTAATTAATTCATTATCTCTCTTCAACAACTTTCTTAAAAAGGAAAGGCTGAAATTGAACAAAGTTATCAAACAGCAGACCTGGAGTTGGCTTCTTCTGGAGAAAGACAATATTACCTCTTTCCAAGCAATAAATATTACATACTCTCCAAGGTATTTCCTATACTCATAGACAACATAGATCAATTATGCCATGCACATTCTTATCTATCACTGTCTCTATGATTTGTCTTTATCTATTGCCTTTCATTCATCCTCTATTATCTTGGTTCTTACCTTTTTATTCTAATTTTAATTGTTTTAGCATTGTTAAACTTTTTATTATATTGTAAACCACCCAGAGTTGCTGTATTAGTGAGATGAGTAACACAGAAGTTTTAAAAATCAATCAATCATGTTAAACTGAAGAATACTAGTTGTTCCAATTCTTTTTAAGGGGGTGCTAATCAGTTTCTAATAGTGCAATACTCTTGCGAAAGCCTGACGATCAGAACTGTAACACTTCAAATGTGTGCAGGATATTTGTATATGGACATTTTTATACTAGAGTTTTTTCATTGTTGTTGCCTCTTTTACTATCAGCTGCAAGTATGGCAATTTTATTACAGGAATCTAGTTCAGATCATTTCTATTTGTTAATTTATATAGACACTATTCTCTATGGGACCCTCCACACACATCTTGCCCATGTGAGGATTTATTTCTACTGTCTAGATTTTTTAATCAACTGCTAATCCATAAAACTAGCTGTCCTCATAACTCAGACTGGCTAAATTGTTTAGGGACTTTTAGTAACAGACTTTAAAAAAGCTTTTTAACATTCAAGTATACAGTAACTTCTGAATCACCCTTGTCCCCATGTTTGTTGATACATACCCTAAAAAAATGAAAACCTAAAAGATTAGCAAGAAACGTTGACATTTGCAGATACTATGCTGGTTTCTTTTCAGCAAGACTCATTCTTCTATGGTTTGTTTATTTTCTCCTTAATAATTCTTTTCAATAATTTTCTGCAATGAACAGGGTTCATTATTTCTAACCTGTTTAGCATAAATTTCTTGGAGACTTTTTGGGGAAGTTAAGCTGAAGGTAGTATTTGAGTGATATAACACTTCTGAATCATTAATTTTGTGAATGATTTTAATTGCATACTTCACTTAGGCTTTAATTATGCTAGGCAGGACAAGTTGTCAACTTGCTCTCCTTAAACTTCTCATTATGAAAACCAGCAATTTCTAAAACTGATACAAAGTCAAGTACTGTAATATCATGCTATTACTGCAGTGAACATTTTATTCTGCAAAGCAATTTTTATTTAAAAGATTGATCACTCATCTCTGTGTAGTATCAAGGTATTAATCAAGATACAATTACAGTGAAAATAATTAACGAAGTTTTAGTATAGATATTTAAATTCTTAAGGAGGCATAAATATTTTTAAATCAATCACATAAATCATGTTCATGAGATTTTATCTGTAGAAATCAAATAATAGGTATGTATATCCATCAATTCTACAGAAAAAACACCTTAAAACTATATTGTTTTACCTGATTTTACTTGGATTTTAATGATTGATATTATTTGACTTGGAACATATTGGGAATTCATGGGCCTACTACAGTGGGAGTAATTTGTCTTAAATGTAAATCTGATTTTTAACAAGACACCTTAATTTTTATGTTCTTCTTAGGCATTATGTTTTATTATTTCAAATTGCTTAGAGTCCATGCTTGATTTGGCAGGTTATAAATGTGATTAATAGGTTAAAAATAATATATATATCTAGAAAATAATATATTCCATAAATTAAAAAAAAGAACTATTTTGTTATATTACCTATGCATACATAGATAATATGCATACTGTCCTACAGTAACACTGTGAAAACACCGGAATTGTCACTATAAAAATTAACGTTTGTGTGTTTATGTTATGCAATCTGTTTTATTTTTGATTGCTTTACAGTAAAAGAAAAGTATGGTATATATCTCACAGATTCAGAGTAGTTGAAAACTAATTAAGTTATACAAAATTGAGTTATGTGGGATACCTTAATGGACATTCAAAAATGTTTATTATAATAAGGATTGGCATAATGTGTGCATTTTAGGTTAATCTATATCATGAATATCCTTGTCAAAGAAAAAAAAAAACTAAAGTCCATAAATCTTCAACTTTAAAAAAATGTACAACTTAATGAGCAGGCAATTCAAATTAATTCTGCAGTATATTTAGCAGGTTTGAGAACTGTGTTTAAAGTTTATCCCTTTAAATTATGTAATTTAATTATAATTATTAATTTTAAATTGCCTGTTAGTTAAAATAGTATCTGCCAAGAGTAGATTTAAATACAATAGAGGTTAAGCTTGGCAAAATAAGAAAATACCCTAATAACGTCCAAAAGACAATCATACAGATGCAGTATGAGCCTCCTGGGAGAGACAATTCTTCCGGAAGACCTTCACAAACTAGGGTTTAGTTTTAGTCCCTTATAGCAATAGAACTTAGACTTATATACCGCTTTATAGTGCTTTACAGCCTTCTCTAAGCGGTTTACAGAGTCAGCATTTTGCCCCCAACAATTTGGGTCCTTATTTTACCTTCGTCGGAAGGATGGAAGGCTGAGTCAACCTTGAGCCTGGTGAGATTTGATCTGCTAAATTGTAGGCAGCTGGCTGCAGCAGACGTAGCTTGCAGTACTGCACTCTAACCACTGTGCCACCAAGGCTCCTTATGTGCACAGCCAGGCTCCATGACTACAATGATACTGTTTCTTATGGTCAATCCATCTGATTCAATGCTGGTCTGTGACCACAATAAACATTGATTGAATTCCATCTGATTGTCAGTTTAAGCTAAACTAGATGGATCTTTGTTTTAATTGTTCTCAGTGTTTCCTTTGATCAATGTAACATTCAACAAAAAGGCTGTATGTATGTATGTATATATGTATAATGTAGGTATGTATGTATGTATGTACACTCAAATATATTTCTTGCAAATATCTGAATTGCAATAATACACCATGTTGAAAAAATCATCTTCTTTAAGACATCAAAACTTTATGTTGAAAGGATGAATAAAATGGAGACTGGACACTTTCTCCATGCCTCACATTCCCACTATGAATTTTAAGTGGCCAGGTTTGTAATAAACCATTGAAGTAACCTCTTAATGAGCTATATTTAACCATATAATATAAATAACTTGATTCATAGCTTTCTCAGTAAAATTGTACAATTAGAAATACATAGAGAATAAAGAAAACAACATGCTACCACTGTTTTTCACAAATGCTGTTGACCTAAAAGCTATGCTAGAGAAGATTGAAAGGAAATAACACAGAAGGGTGGTATTTAGTAATTTACAGATGGTCTTACTCTAGTTGTCTGAAACCATGGTGACTAGGTAATGGAAGTGAAATTCCAAATGCTTAAAGCCATCCCAGATGGTCCTGCAAACACTCTAGAGAATACAATTTAATAATCATGATACAGCATGTGTGACACTTTTGAAATTTGTCATTCAGCACCAGCCCTGAACATCATTCCCCTGTGTGTAATTTAAGGACATATACTGTATCAGAGCTCAGAACAAAAAGAGATTATAATTGGATTCTCAACACATCAAGTATAAAGGGTGGAAAGTTAATCAATTTAAAAAGATAATTTTAGCAGATTTGGCTCCTCTAACAACACTCTGATTAGTACCAAGCCATAATTTGGGACACGTGGTAGAGTTGCTAATTATTATCATTATAAATCTTTCTTCTTAGTGAAGACTGGTTTTAAAACACAGTTTTCCCAATCATGTGTATTTTGACTAACTCCTAATTTTAAGATATGTGGCTTAATTAAAATATTGTGTCCAGTGATGATACAGAAAAGTACTGGTCAGACTGGTTTTGTTTGTTCCCTGCAATCCTGCCGTGAGACCATCAGTCTTCAATGGAAGGAATCCTATATGGAAGGATCTGAGGAATCTTGCAAAGCAGATACATGGAATGCAGAGAAGTGCAAGAGGAGAGGAGGAATCGAAAGCTCCTAGTGTAATATATACCATTCTTGTTTTACTACCAATGAAATAAAAAGCTAAATATTATTTCTGACTCTTGCTATCTTAATAACTTACCTAATTCCTTATTGTTGAATATTTTGCTTAGTAATGCTTACACTTTTAATAATATTCCTGTTATTACAGGAAGTCTATTGGGCATCATATTAAATATTTGTATCGCTTTTTTTCTTAAAATATTGATATCACTGCTTTCTCAGTTAATTCACCATGTAAATTAGAGAAAGAAAATGTAAACATGTATTTAAGGCCACTCTTTTTTATGTGAATAAGTGGAATAATTGGATGTTAGGAATGCCAAACAAAGGATGGCTAGACTGGTCGTTTCCTCCCAGTTTATATTCTAGCAGGAAGAAAGAAAATGGGAGAGAGATTTGAGAACGGCAGCTGGAGGGCAGGCCAGACTCCAAACCTGGATATCCCCTTCCCTGTAAAGTTAGGAATGTTTTTGAGTGCAAAGATAGCCTATAATATATTAATGTGACCTAGATCAGGGGTCTCCAACCTTGGCAACTTTAATACTNTTCAACTCCCAGAATTCCTCAGTCAGCAGTTCTAGGAGTTGAAGTCCGCAAGTCTTAAAGTTGCCAAGGTTGGAGACCCCTGATGTAGAGATATACTGTAGATATAAATGAAAAGTATCAAATACTATTTTAAAATAGTTTGAAGTCTGTTCCTTAGTTTCAGTGTTAATCCAGATTCTATATTGAATTGTATATACCCCCTCCCTTTCCTCCAGTTACCCAATCTTAGAGATTTAAAAAAATTCTAAGCTGGAAAAGCATAACAAATGTGTTTCACAACAAGATGTTGCATTAAGACTATAAAGTATTATCTTTTGCTCAACTGGAATAAATTCTGTTTTCCCTCAGTTCAGTCCAATTTTCCTTTGCTGTAATGCAGACAATGGAGAATGCTAGGTTAATTAAGCCATAAATTTAAATTTATTGAAATTTTTTTAATCCTGATTTGTTTCAATATGCTATAGTTAATACTAGCTTCACTTTTTAGTTTGTATATAGTAAGTCATTCTGCAATGGACAGTATTACTTTAGCCATGGCAAAACAAAAACAGATGAAAGAATAGAAAAAAGTGTTCTTTCCTTAAATAAATCATAAAGGTTGGATAATCATAGAATCATAGGATTGGTATGTGTTTTGGAGTCTTCCAGTCCAACCTTCCCACCCAGAACAGGAACTTTTAGTCTGTTAAATTAAACAAACAAGCAAGCAAAACTCTGTCCAACTTTGTTTGAAAACCCTCAGTAATATAATACCTATGATTTTAGAGTTAGGATATTCCATTGCGATTGGATCTCTCTTACCCTGTCTGTCTCTTTCTCTCTCTCTCTGCCTCTCTCTCTCCCTGTTTTCTACCTGCTACAAAAAATAAACCCACAGCTTCTTTCCTCTACAACAGTCCTTAAAGCATTTGAAGACTGCTATATGTTTTCACTTCCCCTTCTCTTCTTTAGGTTAAACATACTTAGTTATTTTTACCAATTTTCATAGACTTAAGCCTCCAAGCCCTCATCACCTTTGTTGCTTTGTTTGGAGAACAAGTATTGGGTTTCAGTAGCCATCAGAATTGTACTCGAACCAGACCGTCTATGGCAGGGGTCTCCAACCTTGGCAACTTTNAAACTTGCCAAGTTTGAAGACCCTTAGTCTATGGCATTCTGTCCGCCACTGGTTTCCAGTCATGACAATTTAAGAATAAGAGTTCCTTCAAGCAGAACTTGATCTGAGGACATTTAGCAATAATATAGATTGCCAAATGCCACTTTCTGGGATTTTTTATACCACCCAGCATAACATACTGTACATCTTCGATGTTCTCTCATAGTTTTCTATCCTAACAAGTTTAACTCTATTTGGCTTGTGAGCCCAGTTAAGGTCAGTCGAGAGCTGCCATTGCTGAAGCATGGATGAACATATCCTTTGCTTTATATAGGTGTATCTCATTTTCATTACAGTAGTCACTTATCTAAGTAGTTGCATAATTGTCCTTCCTGAGAAAGCAACATCATTATCATAAGTATATCTGAGTCCTTTGATTGCCTGCCAGATTTTTTTCTGTGTGAACATATATTCAACTAAGACAACTTAGTTGCAAATACCAAGCCATTTAAAGTAGAAATTTGACATTACAATTTATAAGGGTTATACAAATAATAACTCTTGTCCAATTTCTTTCAAAGGTTGCTCAGAAAAACAAAGGTAGGGGTATCTCCAATCCATGTGAACATTAACTAAAACTTTTCATCTTAGTGTTAACTCAGGACCTGAAAAATTCCTCATTTCTAAGTTTACTTCACTATTGTGTGAACTTGTCCCCTTGCATTAGCTTTAGAACTTTTACGTATCACTTTTACCTATACTAATTTGTGTGCTGATACATCTAACATACAGTAAATCAAAGGGATTATAAATCTAAATATATATGACTATTTTAAAAATAAATTGCTATTAGGAATGACTGTGAGAAGCTATATAAACCCATATAAATTATTAGAGGCACCAGTGACATATTCCTCCTACACAGACATAGAAGGCATTTTTCTTCTGAATCTGAAAAAAATGAAGCATAACTAGCACAATATTCCTTATGTAAAACAGTAGGTAAGAATTACTAGTCTAGTTAGTATCAAATATCATTAAGTAGTCTTCCTCTGCATAAAGCCTTTTTGTTAATGTTAGCTATGACTAACATAGGGTTATCTGCAGGAGTTCACACATTAAGATAGTAGTTGCAACCACACAACTAAAGTCCCACCCTTTTCACATTGACACACATTAAAAAGGGTTAGAGTTTGATTACATGGTGTCAATACCCATCCTGACTTTTCTGAACCTCCTTCGAAGCATGCCTACACTGAATATTTTTTCTAGAAGAAACTTTTGTTAACTTTCAATTTTGTATTTTCATAAAATTAAAACCTTTGTATTATAGGAACTTTAGGATACATTTGAGTAGTATATATTCATTAAGTTATTTGTGCTTTATATTGAAAACTCTAAGATGCAAATAAGCTTTAAAGGGGAACTGTTTCTTTCATAAGAGATTGGTGTAGACATGAAGCAGTGACACAACATCAGAGGTTGGGGTTTTTTGGGTCAGGTAAAAAAGTTAGCAAGGTAACTTTTTAGTTGTATACAGTGGAACCTCCGGTCACGACCATAATTCATTCTGTAACTTTGGTTGCAACCCGATTTGGTTGTGACCAGAAGCAAGACTGACTATGCATGCGCTTACAAAAAAAATGGTGCGGAAAGGGAAATCGGTGCAGAAAGGGAATCGGCTGTGGCTGTGTTTGATTGCCACCTGATTTTTGAATTGTGACCTAATTCAAAAATGTTGCGGATTTTTTGGTTGGAACCAGAGGTGGTATTCAGCAGGTTCTGCCCAGTTCTGGAGACCCGGCAAATACCACCTCTGACTGGAGATTTACTTCCCCTGCCCCGCCTACCAAGCCCCACCCACAGAACCAGTAGTAAAAATTTTTTAATCCCACCACTGGTCGGGACCTCATTTGATCGTGGTCAGAAGCATTTGTGACCAAAGGTTCCATTGTATTATGTATTCTGTATATTATATCAGCTAAAAACTATTAAACCAGTATTACAAATCAAAATAATGTACAACTTTAAAATCGTTAAAAATCCACCACTGTAAACCACCTTAAGACATTAAAACAAAAATAAATACAAAATTTGTTTAAAAGGCCAAGCTAAAAATGTGTGGCTGTGCTTTTCCTAAAAAACTGAGAGAATGGGAAAACCATTAATATTATGGATACCAAATTACTTTTGCTAATGTATCTGACAATCTCTAACAATTACCTTTTGGAGGAGAAAGAGTTACTTTGAAGGGGTTCTTCAGATGTACTTAATAATTAGATGGGCTCATAATGCAATGTTGGTCCCGTAGCTGGAACTAGACTAGCAGTTTAAACGGAGCCTAATCTGTATAAACCTATAAAGATTAAATTATCTCATGACTAGAACCTAGAAAGCTATTGACAGTCCAGTCCTTTAGCAATGATATAGTTTAAAATAAATTCCATTTCCCAATGAAAAGTTTAAAATTCACATAGTCCATGTGGTTAAATTTCAACCAAGCATTTGAGTGCTAGGCCTAATGGATGTCTTTACATCCAGGATACCATATTTGTGTAATTTCATTTCTTCCTTTCTTCTATTTATTTTTCTTGTTAAGTCACATTTTGAAATCACTAATTTTTTTTTCAACAACTCTTCAAGGACATTTCTACATACTACTGTCTAAATATGAAACAATAGGGGCCATTTTAAGATTCTGAGAAGCTCAGGACTGTTATAGTCATCTGATTTTCCTTCTGTCCATTTTCTTCTCATGGAATTTTTGTTAGCATTATATTTTGTCCACTGGAATGGAACAAATGGGAAACCTAAACTGCTAAAATAATTCTTAGGATTATGGTATAACGGAATACTTTTGTTCCTTGAGAGTGCCCCTTCCATGTAGAAGGCCTGGAACAGTTATCCACATAGTTTTCCTCTAAAAGAGTCTCTGCCAAATTGTAACAAGGAAGGAGAAGTCACATGAAATATGCTGTAGTAGTTTAAATGCATTCCTCACCATTGCTGCTATCTGACACCTGGACAAGGAAAGATCAAAGGGTGACTCACAAGTTCCAAATCTACCACAAGTTGAATTGGAATTATGGAGAAAGATGCACACTATCTGAATCTTATCTGTATGTAACATCCATTCATGCATTTTCATCCCTCCTATCACCAAATTTAACTAAAGTTTAAGGCCATTGACTGTTTCTCTGGCAGTTATTAGTCATTTTGACTGTCATTATCTGTAATGTTTCATTCAACCTATGTGTCCAACAGGAGTACCCAGTAAGATAATTGTTATTATTGTACTATTTCAACCAATTACTTAAAAATTTCTAAGGAATTGTGGTACTGACTCAGATACTATCTGACCCCAACATTTAAATGATTTCCGAATCCTTATGCCAAATACAGTTTCAAGTTATAAGTTATAAGTTACTTACTTTTCCCCAGTTTTAATAATGTAAGATATTGATGATCTAGATATCTCTTTTACTTTTTCACATGCATCACTGTGTTTTTTTCAGCAATTTAATATTTATAGATATTTGGATTCAATATTTGCCTTTTTTCAGCATATTCAGCATACATATTTCACATTATATTACCATATGTTTCATTTCTACAAGTATGTAGATGATTTTTTTTTCTGGAAACTAAAAGACAGTTATGATAAATTATTCATTCTTTTATAACTACCTCTTAAACTTATCTCATGCATTTTGATTACTTGATGAAGCAATTAGATTATATAAAATGCATGCAAAATAGACAAATCTTAGATAGTCTAGCATTTTGGCTACCTACCAGTCCAATATCTGTTAACATACTTTACATATAGTATAATCCCCATGATGCTAGCTATGCTTATGTGTATCACTATTCATATCAATCATAATAATTAAGGCAAAAGTAGAGGTTTTTTTATCTCCTATGTGGGGTCAGTGGTCTTCTAATTCTAATGAAAATATTGATTTACTTACTCTGTCTTTTGTGCTGCGTGGGATCAACATAGCAATTAAGGTAGCAATTCTATGCACCCTTATCTGAGATGCCTGAGGACTTCATTTATAAGAGAACTGACTAAACATACATTTTACAGGCTAAAAATAGATCAAAAAAATTCTTTGTTCTGTTCCTCTTTTATGAAATAATTCTCATTTCCCAAAAATGCACATTTTGATTTGAACACATATAAATAATTTAGGATACATTGTAGTAAAACCGAAACTAATCCGTACACAAAAGTGTGTATGTTTGAAAATAGATATTTTGAATTACTGAAGACTAGCCCCTCTGGAACAAGAAAACAAATAAGCTTCCTGAATGAACAAATTTGATTAAAGATTTCTGCCAACAGTTGTGCTACAGTAGAATGATGCCAACATTAAATGGAATTTTTATCAGAGTCATAATTTGTTCTGTTAAAGTCTACAGCAGACTGGGGAATTCTGGGAGCCCAAGTCACACATCTTAAAGCTGCTGTCTGGTACTGAAATAGGTAGCTATAGCTACAAACACACATACTTTCTCTGTGCTAAGGATAGGATACGGTCAAAAATACTTTAGCATAGACATGCATATGACTGCATTCTTAACCTTGTAAGAGGTTATTATCTTCTCTACCACCTAAACCAGAGGTGGTGTTCAGCAGGTTCTG
>AZIM01000563.1:108243-119377 GCA_000516915.1 Ophiophagus hannah | reverse complement strand
TTAGTTGTGAGCCGCCCCGAGTCCCTCGGGAGAGGGGGCGGCATACAAGTCCAAATAAAATATAAAAATAAATAAAATAAAATGTTATTGATACTACAAGAGCTTAAAATTACAAAGTTATTAAAAAGTCAGATATTTACTATGTCAAGAAGTTATCACACAAGGTTTTCACAGCAGGAGGAAAAACTCCTCTCTCTGCCTATAAGGGTGGATAATTTTGAGACAAAGAAATAGTTTTAACTGACTAAGACTGAATGGGACTTGAACAGTATTGTGTCTTCTTTTCTGGGTTTTTGGGGGGGCAGGGTGAGGTGGAGAGGTTTAGTTGGGATGTTTGCTTGTTTTGTTGTTAATCACAATAAGCCTGTTTACACTACAGTTATGTACAGCTATATCTACGATACCACAACATCCCTGACAGAGAGCCAGAACTCGGCTTTAATACTTTTAGCAAAGGTCATCAATGGATATTTTCTACGCTTGTATCTGGAACTGCAACAGCACGCATCATCACGATCTTTTTACATGAAAATATCCCATGAACCCCACACTGTTTTATTACTGACAATGACAACATTATTGTGAATGTGAACATGAGCATCATTCTGCCCACTTTGTTATTTCAAAGCAAGCAAGAGTCGGATATGTCAGGAAAAATAAATAAATGTGGTAGGAATGGGTTCCTTGAAAAGTATGTATGGTAAAACAAGAAAAGATGGGGTTAGGAATAAGCAAATGCTGAATGGTTTTAAACTGAATACAAAGGAATGAATGATAATAAAGAAGCTTAGTAAAAATGGTTTGTACATAAAGAGGCAACAAACCAGGGTCACATCACAAAATCAAATATGTAAAGACAGAATGGATGGACTGATAAGAAAGAGAAAGACTCAGAATGCCATGGTCTTTTCTGCTATAAAGGGAGACAGAAATGTGTGTGGGTGTGCACTTATATATTTCTAGCTCAGAATGGTTGATGTACGAGAGGGACAGGATAATTTCTAAGACCCTGAAAAAGAGACTTGAAGTTTTAAGAACAAAAAGGAGCATATGGACTGGGCTTTAGAAGCAGCAGGGATGATTTGTAAAGATGAAAAGGTCTGGAGCATAATAGTGAGAAACGTTTATTATGTCATACATTTCATTGGTTTACTGTTTTTTGGGGGGGATTCCCTCACTTTGAATAATAGTGACCATTATAGGGAACAGCATGATGGGTATGCATCAAGGTAAGAAAATTGCTATAAAAAGATGAAAAAAACATTATATGTGTTTGTTTACTTTCACAGTTAATTGAAATATCAAGGATGGAAGAGATGGTAGCATTGTAAGACTCATATTTTAGCCCTGGTCTTTCCTGCCCCACTTCCCAGGGGAATTTTAAAGTACAGTCCTAAGGATTAAGATAGGTATGGATAGATGTTAAAGTATAAGATAATATTATATGTGGATGTCAATACTGTAGAAAAAGTAACTAAGATTTGTACGGGTAGAAAATAATAAAAATTTATTGGAAAAAAAAATAAAGTACAGTCCTAGGAATGCTTTCACCTGCAGACTTGTAAAAGATTCCAAGCCAAGTGACTCTTTTGTAGCTAAAGGAATAGTTCCGTGGTAAACCTAGCAAACAGAAGCAAGCAGAGGCAAAAGTCCCATAAAGGAGCTGAACTTGCCATGAACTTGCAGTCATTTATCTAAGCCATGAATTGTCAACATGTGGGAGGGGGGAGAAGCTCCTATTCAATGAAAAAGCAATATAACGCAATGACAATAAACAGGGAAAAAGTGCTACTGACAATTCCAGTCAGATTTGATGGAGAGGCTGTTAAGCCATCAGAAATAGCAATGAAAGACGTAGGGAAAAAATGCCCCTGTGCTACACAGTTTTATAAGCAATCATTCAGCATTCCAAGGATTGCGGGCAAGATAGGGAGGAAAAAAATCCAGCAAGACAGGTGAAAACTTATTTTATTCAAAATAAAACCAGAAGGGAAGGAAGGGAAGGGAATATTGCCTACAAATTCAATAAAAACCACACACAATAGACTTGCAAATAAATGAAGCAAGAACTAAAGTAAAGTTCTGGGAAAAGATTTTAGTGCCTGACAAGGAGATCACATTTTCCCCCTTCCCACGTCCTGCCAATATCAGTTAAATTTAACTTCAATGCTGATAATGGGACAAAGTCATCTACCTCATCAGACCAAAGCAGGACATCCCATCATTAAGTCATGCATGTGTTAAATTTCTAGATCACATCACTTCAAAATGTTTCTGGGGCAGCTTTGCAAAGTTAAAAAAGCATTATTATTATATAAAGAACCAGCAATTCTCTGTTAACACAACATATTTACAAATGATCCCACTGAAATATTCAATTTAAATCCTGAGGGGGACATGATTTAATAATCATTAAGGTGGCAAGGTAGGGTCAGACCTTGTGGGGGAAGAAGCTGTTCCAAATGACAGGTGCAACAATGGAGAAGACCCATTTCCTTGATCCCCCTAGGTAACATTCCAAAAAAGATCCAAATTGTGCAAATCATAGTATTCCACATGATATCTATTGATATATAAAATTGGAATAGTATAGATGCCTTGAACTGTGGTGTTCAAGGACTCCTGAGAATACTGTGGACAGCCAAGAAAAGAAAGCAATGGATCACTGAACAAATCAACCCAGCGTTTTCACTCAAGGCACAAATGAACATGCTCAGATTTTTCTAATTTGGACACATTTTGCAAAGACTCAGCTCTCTGGAAAAGTATGTAATGCTGGGAAAGATAGAAGGAAAGAGAAGAGGATAACAGGCAACCAGGTGGTGATGAATGCACCATTGGGAGACTTGAAAGAACAGGGTAAGATAATTATTCAAGAAGATGTATCTATGCAGTCACTAGAAGTTAAAAACAATCAACTAAATAACATTGCTAAATTGATATGATCCACAATAAGCTGACATAAATCACTATTAAGGCAAATTGGGAAAGACATTCAACTCTATTCTCTAACACTTCCATCAGCCTTTGTTATCTCAAGGCATTACCTGAATGTGTCTCATTGTAAGACCAACCATTTGTCCCATTCCAGATATTCATTGACTTGAAATAAGTATGATCAATATTAAAAATGCAATCTAAATATTCACTGTATTTATTTGATAGGAATACTATAGGAGGGATTTGCTCCCAAATTATACCTGTGAATTATATTTGCTTGACAAGAGTGTGGAAGATCCTGCTGAAAACAAAGGAACAAGCAAGAGGTGCCCCAAAGGTGCTTTTTTCAAGAGGCAACTGGACCTTCTAGTTTTCTTTGAAGACCTCTTGCTTCTCATCCAAGAAGCTTCAACTTGGCCTGCATGACTGAGAATCTCCATATATAAGCAAGCGGTGCAAATATCTACATACCTCCTGCTGCTGCTAATTGTAAGTGTCTGAAAATGAGCTGCTCTTTGACCTATTTGCCTAAAACTACCCATTTGTAATACCTAACATGGGTTTTTATTTCCTCTCTTTGTTTTTCCCTGTTCAATTACTTCTTCCTTTCAACTCTATCCAGTTACTTTTGCCTTACCTCAAAGCTATTCCTTTCTCACACCAGTTCACCATCCTGGGTGTTTGTTTTGATTATTTTTGCTTCTCCTCCTTTTCAGGGGTTCTTTTCAGGGTTCTTTTCAGGGCAATGTGAGTGGTTGTGTGCTTGAATAGTTCTGAATGAGTGAATGGTTGATATATAACAGAGAAAGAATAATTGGCATAAGCAAATAAAGATTAGTTGATTTTTATGAAGAGGGTAAATTATTTTACAGGCCAAGGATTTTATTTATTTATATTTCATATTTCTTAAGTGACCATCACCTGCAAAGAGGGGTTCTTTTTATATCAATCAAGAGTTGTTAATTTCATTAATATCATAAGGGGTTTTTTGTCATGGGCTTACCATTTTTGTAAGTTTGTCTTTTGCCAGAAATGCATGTGGATACAATGTATACATCCATGTATACATTAGGTTGAGACTGAATCTATAAGTTGGATTTCAAATTGTGTTCACCATAGTTGGACAAGATGGGAGAGCTAGGCAAGTCAATATTTCTTTTTCTGTCTATTCTTCTTTTGGGATCAAATTTCATATCTTTCCTATGAAAGATATGCAAGAATTAAAAAAATCAAGAATAGCAAGAATAAAATAAATCATTTTGGAATGCTGCATAATTCAGTACTTTCTCTACTCTACCTAACATCAACATGAAGCCATTGAGGATGGCCATCTGTTGGGCCACAAACCCAGTTATACATCTTGACCCAAAAATGAATAGGTGATATCATAAATATCAATAATTATTGATAAATTATTGGTAAATCTTAAAGTTTATTACAGATAATGTAATGTTTGTGGTGGTATAAAATTCTATTTTATTTTATTTTATTTTTAAAAAAAGTTAAGTAAACGACAGGATGGGATAGTTGAGCATACATTGAAGAATGATAGGAATCAGACTAGTTCCGTCAAGTATTTTTTTCATTCCACCTTGATAAGCTTTAAGGAGTGTGATTAATTTTATGGGAGAACTTAACTTTTTTTATCTTCCTCTAATGTATACATGTAGCTCCTAAGAAGTCAAGAAACTTCTTCATGATTTGCACAAATGTCAGAATACAGATGAGAAATGCAGTAACTTGGCAATTATAAATTAAATCTCTTTCATGTGGGGAAAGAAACCCATAAAAGACAATAGCAATTGCAATTACAGTTGCTCTTGTTGTACCTTAAATAACATGTTTACAAGCCATTCCGCTAACACTTAAATTAGATTTACTGTTAATATTCTGGTAGACAAAATCTTATAGAAATATAATTTGAACAACAAATTAAAAGAAAGAACAGCTTTGTCAGAACACATTTGCTTTCAGATGATGTTTGTTGCATTGCATGCCTATTAGTCCTTTTATGTCATTCTGTCTTCCAGCTTATTTATAGAAATGCAAAAAGGGAATTATATTTCATGTGTATAGATTTTTGCTAAAAGCTTTAGCACCTATCCTTTAAACAATTTTAAACATTGGTAATTAATGCAAGGTATTGTACAAAAATGGGCACAGCGTGTTCTCTTCTCTAAAATTATGTACAATTTTTAAAATTGGAGTCATGTTGCATGATTCCCTTGTTATACTTTTTAAAGCCCTGCTGATGGAGAACACTGGATTGATCATATAAAATGGTGCATTTTTTTAATGGATAGATTACCAAAAAACTGGATTTTAGAATCCAGCTATTTAGAATTGGAAAGGTCCCTGGAGATGGGAGAGAGGGCAGATGTATAGGCTAGCATTGTTGCTTCAGGTGAGACTTAAATCACCTAAATTTCTGCCCAAGTAAGAGATCAGCCCAAGTATCATTTTGTAATATGTCCCCACCTTGAATACACTAGCTAATTTAATTTCCCTCTCTCTCTCCCACTCACTCCTTCACAAGTGCACTATAGAAATATAGACTGATACAGCGTCACTGGCTAAATATAAAATTAAGCTGATAGTTTTAGGTTTGTTATTACAGTACAGTCTCATTCCCAGTCCCAGAAACAAGTTCCTTACTCAGCGTGCCTTTCAACCCAAAATACATCTTACAAGGCTGAAAAGCCACTCCATGGATTCATATGCAGCTTTTCTGGAGATCAACAAAGAACAACCTTGCCTTGAGAAATAATGCATCGGGTATGTATTGTGGGGTCAAGAAAGATATGTACTGTGTTATAAAGTACATTGCCAATGTTCTTCATAAGATTCATTGTGAGAGGCCAGACTGACGGGAATGTAGTTGCTGCTTCCCAAAAGATAACAAAATATGTTTGATTTTAAAAAAAAGTATATTGCCCTAATAATAATTTGGTGAATTCCCTTGTATTTCTACATATCCACATACTGAACAGAAATGGGTCAAAGGATCAGCAGATTTTTAATATCTTTTGTATGCACTGCCTTGGCAATCGATCATTCATTTGTTTGTATTCACATAAGATTTTGAAAAGACAAAGCATATTGCAGGGACAATATTCAACTAGGTTACACTGATTTTTTGTGACCGAGAGCAAGATAATTCACTTTTTGCTTCCAGGGTAGGAAGTATCATTCTGATATTTTGTTGGAATAGTTGCATTGTTGGATCTCAAGGCCAGGGTTTGTATAGCTACTGAGAGACTATGATAGGTTACTTGATAAATGTTTGTTACTAAGGGAACTGTCTTTTATATTCTCTAAAACTAAAATATACTGACACGCTTCCCTAGAAATAGTGCATGACCAAGCAGGAAATATGCAATCCTTACAAGTTAAAAATGCAATTTCCAAAAATAGCTTTAGGTTTCACCTTGTAGCTTTCTAGCTTCACCATCTGCGTGATTCAAAGAAAAGGAAATATACTCAATACTTAAAATGTCACCAAATGACAAGCAAACTCAAATGAAATCATGAATGCTACTAAATGGGAACTAAAATATTGGATGATCTTTTTGGAACCAAAATTTCAGATACGTATCAAGTTTTTAAAATCAGTGTAATCCTTGAATATGGGGAACTGAAATATTTATATCTTCCTTCCTTTGTGATCCAATATTATAAATATAATTGTAGATATATATTAATAAAGAATACACATTTGGCTGAAGGATTAATCCAGTGATATGCATGATATTAAAGAAATGCCAATAATTTCATTAAGCATTGGTTCTTTTAATCATCTGGTACAGAAAAAAGAGGAAAAATTGCTTTAATTTTTTTTTGCATGTTATACTATTCTTGCAGTTATTTAAGATAATCAAAGATTATACCCAGTATATCATTGCACTATTCATTTTCAAATGATCTGAAAACTCCCTAGCTTCCTATAGTCCATTTAAATACCAAAACATTATATCATGAAGGAAATATTCCTGGTTTTTTTTCCTTCAGAAGAACAGCCAAGGAATCAGGGAGACATGGAAGTTGCAGACTGAAAGATATGTAACATAAAAAAGGAACACTATTATTTAAGTAAGCTTTAAAAATCTTGAAAGAGAGATTCTAATGAATCATGTAGTTGGAAGTGTTTTCTCAGGTCATTTAATTCAACTCCCTGCAGCACTAACTGGACTGTGTTCGAAGATCTTCAGTGAAAAGGAATGTATGACGTAGATGCTTCCAGGAACACTGAGAATAAAGAATAAAAACTGAAGTCATACCCTAATGCTTCCAGTGATTTAAAAAAAAGGAATGGGTTGACTTCTGACTATTTTGTTAGCTTTATCCTCATTTGTCTTTGAGGATAAAAGTTTTCTTCCTGGAATGTTGGCAGGGAGGCTAGTATATAGCTTCTTCTGCACTTCATTCCCCTCTCCAACGGAACAAGACGGAAAGGCTTTGCCTTAGGGACAAAAGACTGACCATTTGTAAATTAGAAAACTAGTAAAAAAACAAACTGGGCGAGTTTTGGGCTACAATATAATCAACAAATGATTCTCATGCAACTGTGAACATTTTTGTTGCCAAGTTCCAGGAACACAGTCCAGTGGTGGGACTAATCTCCGGGGTGAGTGGGGATGAGTCTGCCTATCAAGATTATTGAGATGAAGTGGACCTGTTGCTTTTGTGTAGAGACAATAACTTGGTCCTTAATGCCAATAAGACTAAGGAGCTTATAGTGGACGACAGAAGGAATAGATCAAACATCCCGATCTTGGTTATCAATGGAGACCAAAGGCAGCAAGTGGCCAATTTTAAATTTTTGGGTGTTACCATAAAAGAGGGCCTGGCTTGGGGTGCTCACATTGCAGCACTGGTCAAAAGGTCCCAGCAGAGATTATACTAGCTGAGACTTACTGTATAAGGAAACAACAACTGAATGAAAAATTGCTGGTGACCTTCTACCACTGCACTATAGAGAGTATTTTAACTTACTGCACCTGTGTATGGTTCGCTAATTGCACAGTGGCAGATAGGACAGCACTCCAGAGGGTTAACATCATTGCCCAGAGGATCATTGCTTACTCTCTCCCCTCCTTGGAAGAGCTTTATAGCTCCCGCTGCCTTANAAGAGCTTTATAGCTCCCGCTGCCTTAAGAAAATTCAAAACAATCTTAAAGATCCCTCTCATCCTGGGCACCCTCTTCTTGAGCTATTACCATCTGGCAAACAGTACAGGACAATAAAAACAAGGACAAATAGGCTGAAAAACAGCTTCTATCCCAGAGCAGTAACTATATTGAATTCTACTGTATAGTGTAATACTAATGCAATATCAGGGGTTTTCAATTCAATTGCACAGAATNAACTATATTGAATTCTACTGTATAGTGTAATACTAATGCAGTATCAGGGGTTTTCAATTCAATTGTACAGAATGTGAAGGATGTGTGTTTGTGTTTTATTTTTATAGTTTTCTTATGAATGATGTACACTGAAGATGGCATTTAATTTCATTGTATGAGGTGCAATGACAATAAAGTAAACTAAAAACACTACAATGCATTTGAACATGTGTGGTGAAGTTAAATATGAGTATCACATGTATGAAAGATTTGTATGTTATAGTAGGGACCTTGCCTTCTAAATATGGCCGAACTTCTCAACTTCCAAGAGACCCAGTAAAAATAGTAAAGAATTTTGTATTTTGTTTCAGTAATACCTGGAAGGACCAGTTTCCTTAGCTGTGGGATACAGGGTTATATCTAGATGTAGAGGGTGAGTACTCTGTGAATGATCACATTTATAATTTCCTTTAGATATAAAATTTCTGAACACCTAATTTTAACTAAACTCTATATAAGAAATAAAGTAGCAATAAATAATATTGATGCTTGATTTATTTCTAGTGGTAAGGACTATTCCTGACTTTTGAGAATTTCACCTAAATTTTCTTTTTTGGAACAAAAAGTCAAAAGAATTTTTTTTACCCAGCTAAACTGAATGTGAATAGTTGCAAACATAGAGATTAAGATTTAGCAAGATTTAGCAACCTCTTCAATCCAGCAGAAAATTAACTGATTTCAAGATCTTTGTGAATATAATTCAAATAACTTTCATTGGCAAAAGTATTTACAGAACAATGTAACTGAACATTTTTGAAGGTGATTGCTGTGATTGCTTTGAAAAACAGAAGGAAACATCAACAATTATGATATTTTCTCTGTGCAGGTATTTTCTACCTACCCCAATTCAGAGGGCTGCTTTAGTGCTAGGAAGCCGCGAGGCTCCTTTCAAAATCATATGGCAAAAATACTAGAGAAATTATTGAAGCCTGGGAAAAGGGCCCCTTGACAGACAACAGGAATGCTGATTTACCATCAACTTACCAAGTACTTAGGAGCCCAGAATGCAGCAGCACAAGAAAACAATGATCAACAACTTAATAGCCAGCCAGCCACACCACAACACCACAACCAATGATTAAAAGCCATACACAACCAGGCATCACATAAATTTCATACATAGAACAGCCCAGTGGATATATCCTAGAGATTGAAAAGTTTCCTGAAGATGAGCTCCAGCATGAATCCAAAAGCTTGGAAGAACAAATCTCTGATCCTGGTGACTGACTGAGATTGGATCCCACAAGATTATCCTGGGACACACAAAATATTCATGAGAATGTTTTCTTTTTGCTTTTCTTTCCTTGTTTAAAGGATTCTAAACGATGTGTCTCCATGAAGTCCAGTACAAACTGATTTGCTTTTAGGTTTGAATTATTATTTTCTAGGTTATATTACATAATGTTCTCATTAGCTCTGCTTGTAATGGAAATCTGGGATGTAAATTTAATAAATAAGTAAACGCAGAAGGGGCTTTCCTCTGAAATAATGGGTTGCAGAATGGGATGCATATAAAAATCACCGCAGAGGGTAAATGATAGAATCAGTCACCCTAGGGCTAATCATAAAGCACTAGTGGATGAGTAACATTTTTAACCATCTTATTTGAAAGCCACCCAGTATCATCAAAGATTCTTGCCTTTTGTTTGCTCAAAGAGTTGCCATGCTGAGACGGGAGACAAAGGAAGGTTTTATTTTGTAAGATTGTACAAGGAAGAATTAGCAGTTTAACTGACAGCTGAAGTGGGGAAGCAAGCCTAGCAATGAGGAAATGAGAAAGGTACATATTCTTAATTTTATCTTTCTTTTAAAAAAAGCAGGGCCTATTAAAAATATAATCAGATTATATTTTTTAATTTGCCAAGTAATTGACACTCTCTGGATTATAAACAAAACAAGAAGTTAATAATGTATGATGATAATTAGCATGGGAGGAAAAAACCCTAATGTATTAAAAATAATAATAAAAGCCACTTTCCAACATAGCAGAGGGTGCTTAGAAATTATCAGCCAATTAACATCTACAAAATGTCATCAGAGTAGCATAAAACCCAATTGTTATTAGCAATTTTATGCAGTTTTGTCACCTTCCTTCAGAGTCCATATTTCTAGATTTAGTGAATGTTTCCTATATGATACATAAATAAAAATCTTCCTGATTTTTATGTCCTGCATTATGTCATTCCAAATTTACACAAAAAAAGTCACAGAAGTTATTCAATATTATTCAATACTCAAGAAATGTTAATAAATCAGCTGTACGTTCATCAGTCAATTTATTAAACCTGCAAAATATTTACATGAATATAATTTCCAGATTGAACTTGCTAAGATGTTGAAGACAAGGGAAACAGAAATTCAAAACAATTGGAAAAGGTTTGGAAATTTTAGCATGACAACAATTGGGATCCTATTACACCTGATTTCTCAGACAGAAATTTGAAATTTTATGCTGCATTATTCACTCAACAAATTAAAGCAGATCTCAAGGCCAAGAACTATCAGCTACAGGAGATGGCGTAAAAACAAAATGATAAAGATTCACTCTTGATTCCCATTATTTCTCCTGGACCTCTTGCAACTTTCCATGGTACAGAACCATATGGTAGTGCTGAACTTTAGGCTATTATATATGGCAATATTTTCTACTGTATCATTATTTCTATTGTATCATTCTATTGTATTGTTGCTTCTAAGGACCAACCCACTTAAGAAAATAATTCAGAGCTGAATCACAGCAAAAATAATTGAATATCATATTGGGTCCAGATCAGTGGTGGGATTCAATTTTT